>QUZF01000029.1:513-198013 GCA_003693555.1 Coccinonectria pachysandricola
ATTAGTTAGTAATTAGTAAGTGATTTTAGTTAGTTACTAATTACTAACTAAAAAGTACTAACTAATTTTATAACTCTAGCTACTTATCTATAATATATACTTATTAATTATATTAAATTATTAAGAAATAACTAATTAAATAATAAAGATATAAAGTAAGGGATTTTTAATTTACTTACTTATCTAGTCTACTTACTTATTAACTATATTAGGCTTATACTAATTAATACTAATTTAAAAATACTAAATACTAATTAATTTCATAACCTTAGTAATAGATTCTTTTAAGACTAAGCTATCTATATCTCTCTAAGTATACTAATATAACTTACTAGTTTACTATAATTAGTTTGATTTTCAAAATAAACTTTACTATAGAAGATAGTATATTTATATTATTAATATTTATTATTTTAAAGTCTATACTCTTAAAGTTCAATTGCAGCTAGTTTATCTACTAAATAGATAATAATTAACTTAATGCAATACTAGTAGAATAAGAGAGTAAGAATATTATTTTAGAGCTTATTAGAAATATTAGTATATAGAGTATCCTTTCTATATTCTTAATCTTACTATAGGTATTAATAGCTTCTTTATTTAATTAATATTTCTTAGGCATTGACTACTCTATCTTACTCTATCTATCTTAATATAATAATCTCTTTAAAGATATAAGTAGTGAAAGAAATACTTTAAAGATATAGGTAGTGAAAGAAATACTTCCTGAGTATTATGATTTGTCTTAATAGAGTCAGTATTGAGTTTTAAGCTCAGTTCAAGCGCAGTTCAGTCAGAGACAGAGTTATGAAATTAACTAATAGTTTTTCTACTAATTAATTAGTAAAATACTAATTAAATACTAAAGGTTTTAGTATTAGTATAAGATAGTACTAATTAATTAGAATTAGTATTTAATTAGTATTTAATAGTAGAAATTAGTATTAGTATTAGTATAAACTAATACTAATTAAATACTAATTAATTAGTATTTTAGTATTAAATTAGTACTATAGACTATAGATCTTTTAATAACTTAAAAAAGAAAGAAGAAGAAGAAAATAAAGAGAAAATTAAAGAAAAGGCTAAAGAAGAATTTAAAGAGAAATAAGAGTTTTATTAATATACTTTTCTTAGTTATTTTTTATTCTTTCTTATTAAGTCTTTATTCTTTATTAAGAGTACTATCTATTAGCTATTAAAGTTCTTATATACTATTTAATTTTATATTTTTATATTTTTAGTTATCTTTTAGTTATTTTTAAGCTAATTATTTCTAAATAATATAGATTATATATTTATATATATTAATTATTTTAAACCTAAGTTTAAATAGTTAAATTATTTAATATTTTACTTTATAGAAATTAGTATCTTTAAATACTAAAATACTAATTAATCAATTAGTATTTTTACTAATTAATACTAATCTAAAAATACTAAATATTAATTAGATACTAATTAGAATTAATTAGTATTAGTATAGGCTTATACTAATTAATACTAATTTGAAAATACTAAATACTAATTAATACTAAAACTTTTAGTATTTAATTAGTATATACTAATTAATTTCACAACTCTAGGACTTAGAGGTAATATTTAAGGATCCTTCTGGCACAACGCAGTCAAGCTAACGATAGATGCGCTGGTGGGGAAATCCCATAATCGTCTGATAGATAATGTGGCATGAGCCGACATTATGCGGTTGAGTTGACAATGCTGAGAGTTGTTATTCTTATCACAGGGCTGGTGTAAATATTGATAGAGTAAAAGTTAAGGTTAAGAGCCGTTGTCGAGACAACGAGGCTGCTTAACCACGTGCCTTACAGCAATCGTCAGGTCTGGTGGTCAAATTAAGGCTACGTACTCCGCGTATTAATGAGTCTTAAGCAAGTGGTCTTGTGCTTATCTTATCAGTTCTGACTCGGTGCGGAGCCGTTATCGGAGCCCCTCCAAGTTTGATAAATCTGCCCTAATCCTTGCGTGATAGAGCAATCAAGCCCACGAGAGTGTCGGAGATCGCATCAGTTGCGCCGTGCAAACAAGCAAGCTTGCCAATTGTGTGCTATCAAGATGGCTGAAGCTAAGGGACAGGGCCCCGAAAGGATCTCGATACTTGGAGAGGCTAATATCATCGTTGAGCATGGCTTGTGGCGCGACTTTGTCGCAGGGGACCTCATCCAAAATATCCCATCTTCAACCTACATATTGATCACTGACACCAACCTTTTCGACACTTATGTGCCTGCATTCGAGACTTCATTCGAAGCTGCCTCGATAGGCAAGTCGACGCGGTTGCTTACGTATGCGATACCACCTGGCGAGGCATCTAAAAGCCGAGATACGAAAGCTGATATCGAGGACTGGATGCTCTCGAAGCAATGCACTCGCGATACTGTGATAATTGCTCTTGGAGGAGGAGTCATGGGTGACATGATCGGTTATGTCGCTGCAACTTTTATGCGAGGAGTCCGATTCGTGCAAGTGCCAACAACACTCTTGGCCATGGTCGACTCGTCAATCGGTGGAAAGACAGCCATTGATACACCGATGGGCAAGAATCTGATTGGTGCTTTCTGGCAACCGAAGCGCATCTACATCGATCTGGCCTTTCTCGAAACACTTCCAGTCCGAGAGTTCATCAATGGCATGGCCGAGGTTGTAAAGACTGCTGCAATATGGGATGAGAACGAATTTACTGTTCTGGAGAGTGCAGCATCTCGAATATTGTCTTGTATTCGGTCTACTGGTCCTAGCAGATTGGATCCTATCCGAGAGATACTCAAGAGGATTGTGGTCGGTTCAGCAAGGGTTAAGGCGGAAGTTGTTTCTAGTGATGAGCGCGAAGGCGGTCTACGAAATCTGCTCAACTTCGGTCATTCAATTGGGCATGCCTTTGAAGCAATCCTAACACCCCAGCTTCTTCACGGGGAGGCTGTCGCTATTGGAATGGTGAAAGAAGCCGAACTGGCCCGCTACCTTGGCGTCCTTCGTCCGGGAGCTGTTGCCAGGCTCGTGAAGTGCATCGCCAGTTACGATCTCCCAACATCGCTTGAAAACAAGCGAGTGGTGAAGCTGACCGCTGGCAAGAAGTGCCCTGTCGATGTTCTCCTCGAGAAAATGGGTGTCGACAAGAAGAACGATGGACAAAAGAAGAAGATCGTGCTCTTGTCTGCTATCGGGAAAACTTTCGAGCCTAGGGCGAGCGTCGTGGAAGACAAGGCGATCCGAGTCGTTCTCTCGTCATGTGTTGAAGTCCTACCAGGTGTTCCTCACGATCTCAACGTTACGGTCGCGCCTCCGGGCTCAAAGAGTATTTCCAATCGAGCCCTTGTTCTGGCAGCTCTTGGTTCTGGCAAATGTCGTATCAAGAACCTCCTTCACTCCGATGATACCGAGTTTATGCTATCTGCTATCAATCGCCTAGGAGGTGCCTCCTACTCTTGGCAAGAAGCGGGAGAGGTGCTGGAAGTCGAAGGCAAAGGTGGTCAACTCCAAGCCACCAAAGAACCACTTTATCTTGGCAATGCTGGAACTGCATCCCGATTTCTGACGACGGTGGTTGCTCTTTGCTCTCCCACGGAGACGGCTAATTCCAGTGTACTCACAGGCAATGCCAGAATGAAGGTCCGACCCATTGGCGCGCTTGTTGATGCTTTGAGGTCCAATGGAGTTGATATCGAGTACCTTGGCAAGGAGAACAGCCTTCCTGTTCGCGTCGATGCCGCTGGAGGCTTGAAGGGAGGGGTTATTGAATTAGCGGCAACTGTATCTTCGCAGTATGTGTCGTCCATCCTCATGGCTGCGCCCTACGCCAAGAATCCGGTTACACTGCGACTTGTAGGGGGCAAACCAATCTCTCAGCCTTACATCGACATGACCATCTCCATGATGGCCTCATTCGGCGTTCATGTCAAACCTTCTACCGATGAACCTAACACATACCACATCCCGCTGGCTGTGTACCAGAACCCTTCGGAGTACATCATTGAGAGCGATGCTAGTTCAGCAACTTATCCCCTTGCTGTTGCCGCAATCACGGGTACAACTTGCACGATCCCCAACATTGGGTCCAGATCTCTTCAAGGCGACGCTCGTTTTGCTGTCGACGTCCTGCGTCCAATGGGTTGTAAAGTAGAGCAGACTGACTACTCGACAACAGTCTCCGGGCCTCCACCTGGTCAGCTCAAAGCTCTGGCTCAAATCGACATGGAACCGATGACAGACGCATTTCTTACCGCGTCCGTTCTGGCCGCTGTGGCTTCAGGAAAGACACGGATTACAGGTATTGCCAATCAGCGGGTCAAAGAGTGCAATCGCATAGTGGCCATGATTGATCAACTAGCCAAATTTCAGGTGAGGTGTAACGAGCTCGATGATGGAATTGAGATCAATGGGATGGCACTTAGCGGCGGTGTGAAGGCGCCCGAGGCCAGCATTCACTGCTATGATGACCACAGGGTTGCCATGAGCTTCAGCGTCTTAGCTGTAGCATCTCCTAGCCCTGTCACCATTACGGAGCGAGAATGTGTTGGGAAAACGTGGCCGGGCTGGTGGGATACGCTTTCTCAGCATTTCAAGGTTGAAATGAAGGGTGTTGAATCGACCCAAAGCCATGCTCAAATGGAGACAGGGCAATCGTCGAAGGATCATTCAGTCTTCATCATCGGTATGCGTGGCGCTGGAAAGACTACTGCGGGCAGTTGGATGGCTAACTTGCTTGGCTGGAAGTTCGTTGATCTGGATCAAGAGTTGGAAAGACGCTCTGGCTGTACCATACCCGAGATGATCAGAGGAAGCCGTGGCTGGGATGGCTTTCGTGCAGATGAGGTTAGCCTCTTGCAAGATGTGATAAAGAACAACACTCACGGTCACATTTTCTCCTGCGGTGGTGGCATTGTTGAGACGCCCGAGGCTCGACAGCTGCTCAAAGACTACTGCAAGGATGGTGGTCGCGTTATACTGGTTCATCGCGATACTGATCAAGTTGTGGAATACCTCATGCGAGACCAGACGAGACCAGCCTACACCAGCGAGATCCGGCAAGTATACCTCCGCCGCAAAGCTTGGTACGAAGAATGCAGCAACTTTCTCTACTACAGCCCACACCCCGAGACATCCGACACAAGCAGCGACATACCATCTGATTTCCAACAATTTCTGCTCACCATAACTGGAAGAAAAGACTCTTTGAAGGAAGTGATAAGCAAAGACCACAGCTTTTTTGTTGCGTTGACGCTACCAGAACTGGATGAAGCAACTGCATTGATTCCTAAAGTCGTTGTGGGATCTGATGCCGTCGAACTTCGAGTGGATCTCTTACAAGATCTTTCTGTGGATTCGGTAGTGCGGCAAGTATCCATTTTGCGCTCTTTGGCCAAGCTGCCCATCGTCTTCACACTAAGAACCGTGTCCCAAGGTGGCAGGTTCCCTGATGGAGCTTTTGAACAGAGTCTCGAGCTTTATCGTCTTGCTCTGCGTTTGGGCGTAGAGTTTCTTGACGTTGAGATGACGCTTCCTGAGGATATGATCCAATCTATAACAGAATCTCGGGGCCCCACGCGTATCATTGCTTCGCATCATGATCCTAAAGGTGTACTCTCTTGGAAGAATGCATCGTGGGTGACTTTCTACAACCGTGCACTTCAGTATGGCGATATCATTAAACTAATCGGCACTGCGCGGACTATTGAGGACAACTTCGATCTGGCTAAGTTCAAATCGAAAATGCTCGCAGCCCAAAAAACACCTATCATTGCTATGAACATGGGCAAGGCCGGAAAACTCAGCCGCATCCTCAACAAGTTCTTGACACCAGTCTCCCATCCGTCGCTTCCATTTAAAGCAGCTCCTGGTCAGATGTCTGCTGCCGAAATTCGACGTGGTCTTGCCTTGCTGGGAGAGTTAGACCCATTGAACTTCTACGTCTTTGGCAAGCCCGTAACGACATCACGCTCCCCGGCTCTTCACAATGCACTTTATGACTTGACAGGTCTGCCTCATCGGTACAACTTCTTCGAGACGGACAACGTTGCGGATATTCGTGACAAGTTGCAGGCTGCAGATTTTGGCGGTGCATCGGTAACGATCCCACTGAAGCTGGATATCATGAGCTACCTCAGCGAGCTCTCGGTGGCGGCTCAAACTATCGGGGCTGTGAATACTATTGTGCCGATTCCTGGAACCGATGAAAGCGGCCACCGTCGTCTTCGCGGTGACAATACTGATTGGCGAGGCATGGTTCACGCTTTGCAAGCAGCCAACGTAGAGAAGCAGGCGGGTAATCACGAGCGGTCGGCCATGGTTGTGGGTGCAGGAGGCACTACGCGAGCGGCAGTATTTGCGCTGCATTATCTTGGTTTCAGTCCCGTCTATGTCGCCGCACGTGATCCAAGCAAGGCCGAAGCCATGACTGCTGATTTCCCTGCCGACTATTGTCTCAAGTGCTTGAGCGACCCAGCTGAAGTCACAAAGAACCCAGAGGTCATCATTAGCACTATCCCGGCCGACCGAGCTATCGACCCCACCCTACGAGAGCTCGTTGCTGCCATCGTGTCTAAGCCAGCAACAGGTGATGTGCAGCGAGTTCTTCTAGAAATGGCTTACAAGCCACGCCATACTCCGATCATGCAACTAGCTGAGGACGCAGGCAACTGGACCACTATTGCAGGGCTCGAGGTTTTGGCTTCTCAAGGCTGGTATCAGGTAAGTTCACAGCATCAGCGACTGGCCTCATATGCTTCTCTCGTTCATCCTTGTTGTCGCTGACTCTTCTCCTATCTAGTTTAAGATTTGGACGGGTATCACGCCCCTTTACGAAGATGCCCGTGCGGCCGTACTTGGCTCCTAATGAATAGCTTAGTGACATGTCCTCATCTGTGGGCATCGTTGACCAGTCTTAAAAAGGCGACTCGGATTTGGGCTTTCTATTAGAATAGATAACCGTAAAACGATTAATTCGTTCATAACGCATGCGCCGAGTTTCTCCTGTGTCACTGTTTACTTTGTAGATATGCTGTGTGCAGTGAAGTGCAGTCATGACTTACTAAGAGTACTTCGTATGCATCTATAACTACTACTAGATAGTAGGTGTAGGCTCTCAGTCCATATACCCCACTGACGTAAAGCTCTCCGGGGTTCATAAAGTACATGGCTTTTGCATGTCAAGTCTAACGGCCTGTACATTCCGAAAACAAGCATGGTCACATCAGTTGCACAGTCTAAGCGGGTTAGCCCCGACCAGGGATTTAGCAAGGTATTTTCTGTTGGAAAGAGAAAAAAAGGGTGAGACATCAGGGAAGGTTATGCTGATTGGTCAATTGCTTTGCGAATGAGTTCATTGATAACAATAGCTAACGAGTCATGCTGCCCATGAAGTCATTGAATAGATCCAAAGAATTCAACGCTTGCATCATCAATCCGATGATCACTGAATCAACCCCTCCCCTAAAAATAAAAAGTCGTAAAAAATGTGAAGTTCATAGATGAGAAAAATAAAGGTGCCGCGACGCATTATCAACCAGTCAATCTGGTATAATAATATTTTTTAGTCTCATAAACCTCATAAAATTCGTATAATGATCCACCGCTTATAAGATAAGAACCCCCAATGTGGAAGAGGAAAACCCCTGCTTTGATCCTTCCGACTCACTCTAAAGAAGTCTGGATATGCAAGCAAAAAGCCGCCAGCATGATACACCAAAAGCTACAAAAAGTAAAAGTAAAAATACATGTCATCATCTTTTTGTCTAACCCATTTCTTTTCCGAAAAGAGCGCCGGTACTCTAATCCAGGTTTGCTGAGCCTGGATGTTGCACAGTGTATATTCCGTAAAATCATCATACAATTACAGGGATGGCGAGAATGTACACCCATGAAGATTCTACCCCTTTCGATGAGGTGCCAGAGACAATAGCGGCGGATAATGGTGGTCTGAACCGCAACGTCGTCATCGGAATCCGGCGTAACGGGGGTGAGTGATGTCAGCTGGTGGGCAGTGATGACGTAGCCGCAAGACCCTGCAGGACCCTTAGGCCCGCCATCCGCATTCGCGTCCCACTCATTGGACTCGAATTGGATCCACATTGGCTAGCATCACACCATGATGTGATCCACGTCATGCAGCATCATCCGTTGAGTGATTCCACAGGGGGGGATGAGCCAGTAATGTCGCGATATGTCGGGCTTGCAGCCTGTTGTACAGAGCGACATTAAGCTCCTCCACGACGTCTGTGCTTGCCAGGAAGCTCGACGTCGGGATGGCACACCCTGTAATGGCGGGTAAGGGCATCTGCACGACTGAATGTCTTCTCCTCTGTGCAGAGGTTGCAGCGGACTTTCTGCTTTCGTGCATTGTGAATAGTATCTTCATGTCGAGTGAGGTCATAAGGTCTTGAGAAAACAGTGTTGCATGATTTTCCCGTGCTCGGGTTGATGCGATCACAACGATGAGGGCCGGCCTGGCTGTTGAGGAGATTCGACGTCATGCCAACACTCGTCTCGCGTGGTCGTGAGCCACCGATGGGTTGTGTCTGTCGGTGACCTTCCCGCTTGTGCTTCTGTAACAAGGAAGGCGTCTCAAAACGAAGGGTGCAGCCGTGGTACGTGCAGGTGTAGGTACCACCCTCCGCGCCTGTTCCGTTGGGCCTCACTGTATGCGTGGGAGTGTGCGTTCGTGATCCGGATGAACTAGATCCAGCGGAGCTGAGTCGAGGAGGGGAGTCATTGACGGATCGAGGTTGTGCAATGAATGGATACTGCTGGGGTATTGATATACTAGCAGGGACGTGTGAAGGCATATAGTTGAAGTGATTGGATCCGTTTGTATCGTGAACAGAACCGTCGTTGGATTCTTGTGAACCCATGACCTTTGCAAACTGATCCATTTCGAATCCAGAGTCCTGGGGAAATAGTGGAAAATTGCTGTCGCCTTCAGGTTCGTTGAACTCAAGAATCGCATCCTTAGGCGAGATGGTCTTGGGCGTCTCCGGCTCGGGCTTAACCTGAGCCATCTGCTGCTGCAGGATTTGTGCCTCTTGCTTGGACTTGTTCTGCTCACGCATTCGCTGGGCTGTGTTGAAAGGCATGCTATGCGGCAAAGTTGACGCTCCAAAGTCATGGGATACTGGTGCATGAGGAGATCCTGTCCGGAATGGCGATCTATCGCGTGAGGTGGTAGACACAGGCGAATGAGCTGCACTGAGATGCTGGTTGTTGGCAGCGTTTAATCGTTGACTAAAAACATCATTGTTCGTAGAGACAGTTTTGTGCTGCTGCTGGGATGGTGAAGTTGAGGTAATAGCAAAGTTGGGGCTGTACAGCTCATCGCTATAGACATCGGTGATGGTTCTATCAAGCTTTGGTGGGTTACCGTACCCTGCATAATGTAAGCAGCTGTCATCATCGCTTTCGCAGTCAGGTGCATTACCATTCTGCCTCCTCTTCATCATATTCGACTCGCTGATATTAGGGGTTGCCGGTGAGTCACCGGCAATGGAGCTCGCTACTGAGGCGGGATGAGATCGATTCAAGCTGTCGAAGTCGGGGGCCGGCAGCAGGTTACGATCCACTCTGGGCTTGCTCCCAGGACCAGGGATGATTCCTGGGTATGCCATCTCAGGCATGGATTGCTCCATGCCGCAGTGCTGATATCCAGAGTATGGGTTCATCGTCTTGGCAAGTTGATAGTAGGAGTTGTTTTGACCAGCGCCCATTGCAGAGGGAGCACTGTTGTCCGAAAGACTGTCGTGGCCAGAGTCGGTGATGGCAATCTGAGGGTTTCCAGCGTTGTGATTGAACGGTGATGCAGGGCCAGATCCTATCGAGGACAAAGAAGATTCTCTCTGGTGGGAGAACGAGGCCAGCCGCGGCGTCCGGTGTGCGAGGCCTCCCCAGGCTTCTGAATGCATGAGATCAGTCTGAAGGCGCGTATTCAGAGAGAGAGTATCGTTAAATCCTGCTGATCTTGATAGGTCAATCGATTGAGTGTTGAAGTTGGTCGGAATGTCTGAGTGTTGTTCAAAGTTGAAGGAGTAGGCGTTCGATGGAGGGAAGTGATGAGGTTGCTGAGGTGATCGGTTGAAGCGTGGTTGGTGATGTGTGAAATTTGATTCTTCGTGGTAAGGTAATTGAGAAACAGATAACATTGTGTATAAGGACAAAAGGTTAAGGATCCTAAAGTTGTAAAACCAGTGGCGAAGTACGGGAATGGCGGTCTTTATAAGCCAAAACCTCTCGTACGGATTTAAAGCCAAGCTAAAGATAGTACGTAGCCCGTCAGACGTCAAGGATCAGTTTGGAAGGACTACAGTAGAGGCTTGAAGTGTGTGCACCCCTGCTGAACAAGCCTAAGTCATAGTGGGGCCGAGCGCCGATGCTAGCTAGTCACACGCCCCCACCCCCGAGCCGTAGAGTCGCACCTAAGACGTAAACGCCCTAGACCCTGAGCCCCACCCACCTTCAACTTACAGTACAAGCAGCGTAGGAGGATACGTGATGCATTTCTGCTTCCCGTTCGAATTGTGCATCATCTGCCAAAGTACGTAGACTACGTAAGATCTACCACCCTAACATGGAGCTGAACCTCTTAGCCAAGACGCTCAGTGGTACACATCGAAAGCCTTCGTCACCTCGACGCTCTCACATACATACAGTACGTTCAAGGCAACTTCAGGATAGCTAAGCAGTAACGAAGACGTGGTTACCGTTTTTACCGTTCACTCAATTACTCTGACGTAGTTCAATTGGACGACATTATCGGTATATAAGGTACTCGACATCCTGACTAAGTTGACTGAGCATCTTGCATGATTGGAAATCAGAGGGCAGCTCCAACGATAGGTCCCGAAGCCAAAGGAACGGTTGAAGTGTATCTACTGTGTACTGCATCTAACCCATAGCATGGGAATTAGTAACAACACGCGGAATAATGCATCCAGCATGAAGCATCATGCCCGGAAACGTAACATCCGCGGTCTGAATGAAACTAAGAACGGCATACCCGGACCGGAGAGCTTCCTCCTGTGGTGACATGCTACGTACAAGTCAGTCAAATCATGTCAAATCACAGATGTCCTCCCGAAATTAGATGGCCTTGGTTTCTGGCTAACTTAACATGCCAGGCAAACCGGACAGCTTTGTTCATTGGGTCTTCAGCCCCTTAGCCATTCAGTCGGCATGCATCCGCAGCCCCTCATCCCATCCAAGCGCTGTAAAAGTGCGAAGGGATTGGCACACCACTGACGTATTTAGCGCGCCGATCTAGAGTCCAGTTTTGCTTGAGCGCATCGAAGCCCGGACCTTTGCACAGCCACATCTCCTTAGTAATTCACCCCAGTTCACAGACAGGCTTATACGGTAAGCCACAGCTTCCGCCACACTCTATCTGGATCTTCGATGATCCATCCTGATTGCTAATACGCAACCCAGCAAAAAATCAGGGTCACATGAGCACCTGGTCGGGATTGAAGGTCACCTGCTAAAAGAGCAAAATGCTCACGTGAGGTATACTATTAGAATGTCAGTAACAGAATGACAACTACTACCATAGCACGTCGTAACGTGTGACAGTTCTCGAATGTTCTATCTCACAATTCGCGTCGCTGCCTGAATGAAAATGTCTTCCATCCCGAGGTGGAGCTTAGATCGGCCTGACCGACACCAGCTACTACCGGTATCACACACTTCTTAAAATTCTCATCGACCCGGATACTCGGGGCTCGTCGGTTTCGTTCGAAGCACCGAACAGACCAATCACCTGTGCCTGATGAGTCCTCAATAGTGGAATGCTAAGCACCTGTTATTAGACAGCCAAGACAACATGCCACTTCTCTCTATCCTCTTGACAGTCTAGAACGTCAAGATCGGATCTTTCTATTCCCCATCCCCTTGCTCATCGGGTTTCCAGACAAATGGTAGTTTGCAGGAACCCGCTTTCCTCACTCCAATCATTATATTTAGCCGAACCCCCCAGCTGGAGTTCCTTCTATTGTGGAACAGAGCCTCGATGGCGTTCCTGGCTATCGGGGCTGTGTGGTAGGTCTTGTTACCTCTCTATTACTTGGGGTCGATGTAAATCAATGAGAAATACTCAGCTTTACAGGTCAGCACACGTGCGTGGCAGTGGATGGCATGTAGTTTGCAATGGAATATTCCCCCTACTTCCACCCCTACTCTATTTCATTATAAAGCTTGTCGAAAATTAATGCAAATTGGGAAGGTCCTATATTCTCGAGTAATCATCAAAGTTCCATCTCTCACTCGTCTCCTTTTCTCAGAGCTTTCTTTCATTGTCGACACGGATTTGTTGTGATTACTATGATTACACCATTGGTTAGGATGACTCATTGAGTGATTCGACTTAAAACCCATCAATCGTTCAATCTTCCTACTAACTAGTATGCAACGAATTATTCTATGTAGGTGGCGAAAACGGAACGTTGAACTAAAGCGGTCGGGAAGGCGTCGGATCCGCGAGCGAGTTGTGGTCAATGCAGTAGCTCATGGGGGGCCGCCCGCGGAGGTCAACTGTCAACACCGCCTAGAATAGCCCTATGCTAGGCTAACCATGTAGATCCACAGCCGCATTTCGTATCCGGGAAGAAGGACTTGAAATTCGGTAGGCAACCCAACCGCTATTGACTTATGATGAATATTCTATCTTATCTTAGTACCTTCCAGAGCATATGTAAGTTCCTGGCTCCTTTATCTTGAGTCCAGTAGCACGCTGTTGAATTCAAGCCAGTGCTACGTTACGTGTACTTTGGATGCAAGCATCAAAAAGCTGCCGCATAATATCTAGCTGCCGATATTGTTACTTCTACTCGGCTCACCCCCTCAAATGTTTCCGAATCAAAAAGTATTTTTTTTGCGGAGATGTGAGGCCTATTCTGTAGAATCCGCACTTCCTCTCTCGCGTTTGCCCTCGCGGTCCGAGAAGCTCATTGTCGGGCTGGATGGTTGATGACTCGGCGTGCCCGGGCTGCATCCCCACCCAAGACCTTACCGGCTACCTCCCACGGCAGTCGAGGGTTAATACTGTAATCACACATGTTGCAGCGTTCCGGTGATTAGTCATTAGATTATTCTCTCAATAGTGGCTTGGGTTTGTCAATCTCCAAAATATTAATCATTGAAAGTCGCACATCCTTCATAGTTCTGGTCGAAGTTTTGGGAAGTGCCTGTAATAGCCTTGTCGATCAGACTTCCTACTTAGTGTCAGTCACGTGAGTTATCTATGTTCCTGTACTACTTCGATTATACGAGGCTGGGACGTATTTAAGTCTAAGAATTCTTCAGCAAAACAAAATGATTAGTTGGCTACTACGAGTAAGACGCAACTAGATGCTTATGGTAATTGGTTGTAGGGAGTTTAGCATGAACGTGCAATAGACATTGTGGTCTATTGCGGTGTGACTTACGACAAGTACAGGGTAGCATCTCGAACTGACAACTTCAGAGCTTAAGCTATCTACAACTTAGCATAAGAGGTTTTGTCATATGAATAAGCATACATGGCTGAAGCTTCAATTGTCTGTAATACAAGGCATGTAATACAACCACCTTAGAACAAGCTGTTACCAAGTTTCTGTCGCTTAAGAAGCACCTCCTAGCTTCTTCAGCGAGGCTACAGGTATACTCTGAACTTGGACACACATGTTAACCACGTCGACACATTCTAAGCCTGTGGCAATGCAGTGGGCTTGCCACGACGCGACAATGGCTACGCGATCATAATATCAGACCGAGCAAATCATCTACAAAATAGCTTTCACAAGCGACCAACGCAACGCGTTGTATGGACCCAGTACATGTTCAATATTGCCACGAGGGCGGAATCGATTACCCCCCGATGTGTAAGCCACCATTTCCCTTATGATACAGAACACCCAAAAGCAAGACCAGATTCCCATAAGCATCATGAACACCCTACATGGTCCTGGCGCGTCATGCGGCGCCGGACACCCAAAAATTCATAACAGACATGTAAAATAGAACACGCTTAACCACCGAAACCATACAGGGTGCGGCCCTGTCGCTTGAGCGCGTAGACAACATCGAGCGAGGTGACGGTCTTTCGCTTGGCGTGCTCAGTGTAGGTGACAGCGTCACGGATGACGCCCTCAAGGAATGTCTTCAAGACACCACGGGTCTCCTCGTAGATCACTAGACTTGAAGTTAGATCACGGCTCGACGCAGTTAATGTGTCGCGAACTTACTGGCAGAGATACGCTTGACACCACCACGACGAGCGAGACGTCGGATAGCGGGCTTGGTGATACCCTGGATGTTGTCTCGTAAGATCTTGCGGTGACGCTTAGCACCACCCTTGCCGAGGCCCTTGCCGCCCTTGCCGCCTGTATCTGAGTTAGTTGCGTGCTATGTGATATGATGCCGTGTAGAGTGGGTCGACGCGACGAGACGCGACGAGGCCTGGCTGGGTCGCAGGTCGTCATGACCGCAGGATAATGGGGGAGGCGTATGCTTATCCATTGAAGATACGGGTTCTAATGTACTTACGTCCAGTCATATTGATATGGGTTTGTGTGAAGAAGGTTGGAAGTTAAATGAGGTTGTTCGGCACACTGCGGTGACGACGGGTTTGTTGATGGTGGTGTATTGGGGTGGGTTATGGGAGACAAACAAATGAAGGTGGGAGGCGGCGGGCTTAAGTACGAGTGGGCCAGATGCCAGATCAGTTGGGCCTGGAGATGCACCCCGGTACGCGATCTGGCGCGTGAAATAATCGACCAACCAGAAAAAAGTACTGCGCTCCATTCACTGGTCGACAGCGCTTCTACTTTGGGTAAGGTCAAGTATGGGGCAGACGCTCTATTCCTTTCGACCAATGAGAAATTGGTCAACTTTGAGTCATCCCTGGCTTCACGAACGGCGTTGTAGGGTAGTAATGCTCGTCGAGTAGACAGTATTTGCAAGTTACGTTTGCGAGATGCGCTGGGTAGCGGTGGAAAATGAAGAGAAAGGTATGGTTGTATCGAGCTTTTTCAGACAAGTATAGTAGATAGCATCATGAGCTTGGTAAACTAGGTCTGTTGAGCAACGAAGTGTCGTGGTTATTTGCCCGTTCATTTTATTGCAATTTATACAACATCGAATTTGGAATCTTGCCGCCACCTGATACCCAGAACTATCGTTATACTAAGGTCACGGGGAAATGTCAGTGAGCGAAACACTTACCCCGGTCCAGATACCGACCTACAGCCTTATGTTGAAAATTCAAGCAGGCACCATTGTAATAATATACGGGGTAACAGTGATTACGTAGCTGGGTCGCCGTTGAGCGTTGGTCAACGCTTTGCGTTTAAGCCTCACAAGAACCTGGGGAACGCAAGGAACTCCATAGCAAAGATTGGTTACGAGGGTCAACATCCAGGCAGCAGGCGCTCATTTAGTTTATTGGACCTCACTGCCTTAGTTAGATGTTCACATAGATGTGAGATATCGTAGAGCAGGGCTGACACCGACAAATGTTGACTGGTAACGTGGCTAAGAGCCTAAGACCAATCCAATGATCAAATCTCACCAAAGGCCTAAAGTAAGAGTGAGGTACGTACACTTTGCTGGCAACAAACTTGTCGCATTTCGTTGCAAAAA
The DNA here is from genome assembly GCA_003693555.1 of Coccinonectria pachysandricola. Lineage (NCBI taxonomy): Eukaryota > Fungi > Ascomycota > Sordariomycetes > Hypocreales > Nectriaceae > Coccinonectria > Coccinonectria pachysandricola. The sequence continues at coordinate 16,129 of QUZF01000029.1, forward strand.
CGGAGAAGTGGGATTGCTCGATGACAGTGGGGGGGAGGGGGCGAGAAAGAAAGCGGAGGTAATTCTAACCAATCGAAAATCGCACATGTCCGCCTTCCATTTTTCGATTTTTCCAAACACAGGTGAAAGCGCGGGTGATTGCGCGCACGGTCCAACTTTGCCTCAGATCAGCCGCCGCAGCTGGAGGGAGTGAGCCACAGGTATTAAAGCACTTCCCCCGCCTGCCTCCTCTCCCGACTTTTCCTCCTGCATCACACACCCACTCTAAAACTCTCACCCCCACTTCCATCAACAACTTCATCAACACCACATATCTTCATCGCAAGCATCATGGCTCGCACCAAGCAGACTGCCCGAAAGTCCACTGGTGGCAAGGCGCCCCGTAAGCAGCTCGCTTCCAAGGCTGCCCGCAAGTCCGCCCCCTCTACCGGTGGTGTCAAGAAGCCCCACCGTTACAAGCCCGGTACCGTCGCTCTCCGTGAGATCCGACGTTACCAGAAGTCCACCGAGCTCCTCATCCGAAAGCTCCCCTTCCAGCGCCTGGTAAGCATAGTCACCAACTTAGCGCACTGCAACAACATGCTAACTCCATTCCATTAGGTTCGTGAGATCGCTCAGGACTTCAAGTCCGACCTCCGATTCCAGTCATCTGCCATCGGTGCTCTCCAGGAGTCAGTCGAGTCTTACCTCGTCTCCCTCTTCGAGGACACCAACCTGTGCGCTATCCACGCCAAGCGCGTCACCATCCAGTCCAAGGACATCCAGCTGGCTCGTCGTCTCCGCGGTGAGCGCAACTAAGATATTGGATTGGGAATAATCGGCAGGATCACGACTTTGCTTTGACACGATGGAAATCATGGTTTGGGGTTAATCAAGGCGTTACGATAAGAACTTGCTTTTACAGTTGGGATGTATTATACACCAGGTCGGCCGTTTGAGGCTACCAAATGCAATCGACCCAAGATGGTCATGATCATATTTTCACAAACAAACTTGCTGCCATCCCTGACGTGACATGTGACTGGTATATGGACTACTTGATAGAGAGTTAGACGCGACCAGTGCCAGTTGCTTATCGCGGTCAACAAAAAAGCGCGTCGCGATTTAACCATGTTGTTTTGCTTGACTCCATCCACGCGTGCTTTCCGTTTTTGGCAACGCTTAAGTTACTCGGTCAAGCCTGACAAGGTGCGTTGTTTGCTGAAACACATCGCTTCGGGAGCAGAGCGGCATGCAAAAACCACAAGCTCTTAATGCATCACATACATAAGCTTCCGTCATTTGATTAGCCGCGCTGTTATGGTTAAGAGTTTATCATTGTATTATCAAGCTTCACTCTAATCTACTACTGTAGTTGATACAACCCAACACTTGAGCGCTATCTCAGTCACAAAAGAGGTTATGTAGATAATCAAGATAAAATAAAGACTCTATACATACGTAATTACATACCCATTTCTACGCTAGTGAATCAACATGATACGTGGGAAGCTGGGCCAAAACATCAAAACCTCCCGTTCCAACTTTTCCGAGCCTACCCATTACCAGCCGACTGCTCGGTGTCGTCAAATCATCCCAGTCTCCATCCAATACCGCATCCTTGAGGAATGCCAGCGTTGTCTCGAAACTCATCTTGGTGAAGGGGCTGACGTTACCCCTGAGACCCATACGATTGAAGGGAGTGAAACCACCGTTACGTGTCATGTGATCGGCAATCAAGTTGAGATGGCGGTTGTCCACCTTAATGGCGTGAGAGCCGAAGACACCTGCAAGCTCCTGCACGATATTGTTGCGGGCTGCTTCGACACCGTATGTACTAAGTATGGCGGCAATGTCATTGGTTTCAATGCGGTTGGGGTTGATGAAGTCGCTGTAACGCTGCATCGCCTGCAGATTCACACCGTCTGTGTGGATTACCTTGTCATCTTCCACAAATCTGCAAGCACCTAGACCAGCAATCTCTTGGATGACAGTCTTCTTGATGGCTTCCTGCACAAGACTAAGCATCAGTACCTTGGGGATGACAGAGTCAAACTCAAGAGTGAAGCTGCACTGCGCTCCGCTCGCCTCGTCTCCTTCGAAAGCCGTGACTTCATTGTACGTGTCCAGAACGCGTTCGACACGAAGCTTTGACGACACAGCACTGTAGCCGCCGCCTTCCTCGTCCTCCTCGTCGTCGTCATCGCCACCCGTGGTACCGGGTGGTGGGGGGCTACCTCCAAGACCTTCGTCGTCGGACTCATGCTCTCGCGCTTCACGCTCCATTGCCTGCTGGACACCATCATCCTCATCATCGTTAGGACCATAGGATACAGCTTCATTCCGGTTGGCACGTTGTTTAGTGTTCGTGGCATCGTCATCGCCGTCAAGTGCATCGTCATCATCGTCATCCGGGTTGGCTTCCAAGGCGGCGGTAGGCGCAGCAGTCTCAACCACACCAGCTTTGACACCGATTTCGGGTGTAGCCATTGTGGTTTGGTTCTGCCTCTTCTTGATGTCCTTCTTGATAAGAGCTAACAAGCGACGTAGAAGCTTCTTCTCCACCGTATCCAAAACATCCGAAACACCAATGGCGTATGTCTTAATGTATTCTTCAGATGGGAAGAACTTCAATCGCACCTGGTACATCTTGGCCAAGCCGAACATCTTGCCCTTACCAACCCTCTCCTCAACATCGACGCTGTCGAGGATGTGAGCCAGAGGTAGCACCGAAATGGACTTGGCGAAAATCTCGGCGTCCTCCTTTGTCATTTCCTCAATAGGATATAGAGACATGGAAGGAGTGGAGATTTTATCGCTTGCTGTCATCAAGATTTCTCGCAGACGAGGGATACCCAGTGTGACGTTCTTCGCAGAGTGGCCAGCCAAATGGAAGGTGTTCAGTGTCATCTGTGTCGAAGGTTCACCTACAGATTGGCCGGCTACAATACCAACTGCCTCCCCAGGCTCAACGAGTGAGCGCAGGTACTTCATTGCAAACAGTAGCTCGGCGTTCTTCTTGTTTAGTGTCACCCGCGACAAGGTCTGCTTCTTCTTATCTGACTTGTCTCGCACAAGGCCATCCTTATTCTCCTTGATGTACTTCGTCACTTTTTCGTAGAAAGTTTCTGAGGTGGCAAAGGCCGTAGTAGCAGGATTGAAAAGATTAGAGAGTGGATCTTGAGCCTTAGGGTCATGGACGTTGGTGTGCTTGAGAGCCTTTTTCATGTACTTCTGGATGAAGTCTCGGTTGGTGCCGAGACGGTCACCAACACTGGGGTCGTAGTGGAGCTGGGCAGCTTCCGAGGTTACGTTCTGGAGAACGAAACTGAAATCGGACAGGTATTTCTGTTTGGTAGGGTCGAGTCCGTCTTCACCGTAAAGGAACTGGACAACAGAACCGTCCGCATCACGGACTGACGTATCATACCCAATTGTCAGGCCCTCCATACCCTTGATAACACAACGTTGAAGGTAACCGGATCGGGATGTCTTGACAGCAGTATCAATTAGACCTTCCCGACCAGCCATGTGATGGAAGTAGTACTCTTGGGGCCGGATACCCGTAAGGAAACGCTGTACGATATAGCCACCAGCCCGAATATTGGTCTCGAAAGGTTTGAAGCATGGCAACGACTTTCCACTGACCATGAGGGGAACACGTCGACCCTCAAGAACTTGCTGACCAAGGTTACAAGAAATGAGGGACGCGTTAACTCGGGAACCCTTTGCACCGGAGGTTGTCATAGCTTGCATTTGATTGTGGGGGAAAGGCTTCTTCAACCCGTCAGGAATGAGAGTTTTTTGAACCGCGTCCGTAATGTCCTTGTTCCCGGAGTTCATGAGAAGATCCAGGCCCTCTTGCTTGCTATCATCACGCAAGACTTCTTCAAGGCGTTCGAGAAGTAAGGGATGATCGGGATTATCGTTACCCTCCAGGGAGAGATATGTAGAGGCAATCTTAATGCCCGCACCATCAGCAGACTTCAGCTTCTTACGGCGGGCTTCTTCTCCTTCGGAAGTGAGACGCAAGTCGTCCATTCCACAAGAAAAGGCTCGCATGTTGAGATATCTCGTCAGAAGCCGCCCAAGACTACTTAGTAGTTTGCCAGCAACAGCGGGCCCGTAAATCTCATGAACAGCATGGATTACACCGCCTGAACTGGGTCCGATCTGAGACTTATCGAGAATGCCCGTGATGAACTCGCCGTCCTGAAAGAGGACTGAGCCCTCCTCTGAATTCTTGCCCCATTGGCTAGCTTTCAGTTGCGTCTCGCCCGTCATTGTAAGTCCTCCACAGTTGGATGGCTGCATATTCTTAAGAATGGTAGTGATGATCTGTTTGCCCGTCCATCGAGGCACAGGCTTGATGACGGCTGGCGCAACAAGTTCGATTCGTTCTCCAACAATGTGACCACTCTCAGGACGCAGAGCATTGTACACTAGCTGGTGATAGTCACCCTGGTTGAAGAACGTATCTCGATTACAGAGAGCAACTGAGACGGAAATGTGATCCTGAATCAAACCTCGTAATGGCTTTCCTGCCGTGGCAGAAAGGTATTGATGATCAGTGTCGGCAATCTGCAAAGCTTCTGCACGTGCAACCTCGTTTTGAGGGAAATGCATGTTCATCTCATCTCCATCGAAATCGGCGTTATAGGTATTGCAGTTGGCGTAGTGCATGCGAATGGTCTTCTCGCCTGGTAAGACGCGGACTCGGTGGCCCATGATAGATGGTTTGTGCAGGGTGGGTTGACGGTTCATCAGCACGACATCTCCATTGGTGAGGTGACGGTGAACCTTTTTGTTTCTTGTTCGGGCTGCATTGCTATTGGTAGGAGCAAGCAACTGGTTAGCGAGCGAAATCCGATCGTCAACGGATTTATTGCGGAGGTTGACTATCTGTCCATTCTCGTTCTCAATCGCGAAGGCACCGGGCCATTTGTCGACACCATTGATAACAGCCTGCTGCATATCGCGGAAGTTGTGACTAGTGACGGGCTCAGGGTACGTCAACTTCTTGGCAAAGACGGGCGGAACACCGATCTCGTTGGTCTCAATATTAGGATCGGGCGAAATAACACTCCGGGCGGCATAGTTGACTCGCTTTCCCATCATATTCTTTCTGAACAAACCCTCCTTCTTCTCGAGTTTTTGCTTGATACCATCCTCGTTGCGCTTGGCAGCGGCGCCCTGGACAGGGTTCTTATCCTTGTCGATTAACGCATTAATGGCTTCCTGCAACTCGGTCCATGCTTGATGCAACTGAGTAACGTCGGCCCTCTCTTCCTTGAGAGCTGCATGTAGCTGCGCGATTCTTCCACAGCCTCGAAGGATGTTCTTGTACAAAGAGTTTTGCTGAGCCTCCGAAATCTGAGATTCTCCTGTTCTGGCCTCCGGGCGGTACTTGTTTGGCGGGACGAGAACCGTGGTGAGGAAGAACATTTCAGGTGTAACCTTAGGCGAGCTTTTCGTGAGCGGTTTGGAGTTGTACAGAAGCGCCATGAGCTCCTGCTCCTTTGTGAAGAGTTCCGCCAGACGTGCCTGAACCTCCATGGCGCTGATGTATCGCTGTGGAGCGGAAGGAGCGGTTGTGTCAACATCCATCATTTCGGTATCCGGACCAACTTCAGTTGCGAGCTGGGCGTTTTGGGTGGGCGATTCCACATCGGCAATGCCTTCGTCTGAGGCGTAACCATCGGGCTTCTGCTTGCCAATGCTGGCTTGATGAACTCTGGCCATGGCGTCATGCTGTTTCAGGCTTTTCTGGGCCATTTTCGCCTTATCTTTATCTGACAGTGACCTCTCAAATATCTTGACGAATCGATCCTTGCGGTAGCTTGGGGAGATTCCACCGCAGCTTGAGCACAGCCTCTTCTTGGTGATCTCAGCCATAAATTCCTTGATAACTTCGCGGCGCATCTCGACCGCACCTTCGTGCTTCCCTCTGATTGCGTCGCCTCTTTTCACCTTGATACCACGGAGGCAGTTGTCGACGTACTTCTCCCGTGCGCGTGCAACGCTATCGATTGACGAGTTACCTTCTTCCTCCGCCTCACTCTCAATCACTGGCGCACCATCGGCATCAATGGCGAGATCATTCTCGCCAATCGAGCCCACAATGTGTGCCTCCCGGATAAGACCATGCTGCAAGAGTTGCAATTTGCAAACGAACTTGTGCAAGTCCTTCTGGGGGAGTCGGAAACCCTTGCAGTAGACGCAAGCAGCTTTGAGGAGACGATAGGCCTGGTCCATGAACACAGGGTGGTAGACGGGGACGGGAAGCTGGATGTGTCCGGCGTGGCCAGGACAGGTCGATTGGTTCAGATTGCAAGTCGTGCATCTATTTGCATGATGAGCGAGCGTACGAATAACCCAATCAGTGTAAATACTTACGGTGCATCACCCCAAGAGCCAAGCGCCGGATCATAGAGACCGCCAGGTACAGGATTCAGCAGGTTGTCGAAGGTGCTATCGTTTTCGATACGCTTGACAGAAATGGCCCGGATCTCCTTTGGGGAAAGGAACGTAAACTCAACACTCTCCACACCGGAGGGAACCGGCTGTGCGATGTTCATCGTGACGGTGCGGCTGCTTCTCAGCCCCGTGTAAATTGGCAGTGAGGCAGCGTCGTGGATCGACTGAAAGAGCCCATTCCCCAAGGCACGAATTTGCGAAGTGTTGGTAGTGGAGATGCACGGAAGTGAACAAATTTTTGGCGGTGCGGAGTGGCAGAAATTTACGCCGGGCGCGCCTACTTTGACGGCCCCATCGTTGAATGCTACATGTCTATGTACTCTCAAGCGCATGCCTGGTCATACTTCAACGATCCACCACAATTGAACTGCCATTACTGAGCGCACGATAATAATAATCTTATCGAGCATACTGCAAGTTTTCAAGTAAACAATCGTGCCAAATTCGAGATCTGCGACAAAATTGCATATCGACCTGGCGTTCCCCACGCACCTATGGACCGTCAGCAATCTCCTGGCCTCGGGCCAAGGCACGATACTTCGTCTCGAGTTCAGAAAAATGAGTCTGTAGCTGACAGGATGGCAGCGCTGAAGGCGCGTGTCGCTGCGGCTATTGATACGAGTAAAGCGAAGGGTGGCCTGAGCGTTGGCCTACATCCAGCTTTGGAGGACTTGGGATCGTGGCAACCGCCTAGCAAGACCAGAGACCATACTCAAGCATCTCCCCTACAGCGTTCAGAGCAATCACGTCCGACCAATCGATTTCAGTCTTCTAGTCCTAAGCCGAACGAAAGCCGCGACAATCCATACTATGACCCTAATACTGCGGCGCAACTTGCAGGCGGCAAAGCTCGCCAGCCACGCCAGCTTATCTTCAACCAAAAGGGCAAGTATATTCAGCAGGCTAACGCCCTTCGACGTCAGGCGGCGCTCGAGGCGATGAAGAAGCGCATTGCGGATCGGGCAAGGCAAGCAGGTATCGACGAGGACCGCGACGTGGAGAAGAACTTTGTAGTAGAAGCCCCCCCTGATCTGGAGTGGTGGGACGAAGGGTTGGTGGATGGAAGCAGCTACGATGTGGTAGACGACCCTAGTAAACTCAAGCTCAACACACCCGACACTATCATCACCGAATACATTCAACATCCTGTGGCTCTTGAGCCGCCACAAGATCGGCACGTGCCAGCGCCCAAACCTATGTTTCTGACCTCTCGAGAACGCGCCAAACTAAGAAGGCAACGCAGAATGGCAGATTTAAAGGAGATGCAGGCTAAGATCCGGTTGGGACTGGTGCCCGCGCCGCCGCCCAAGGTTAAAAAGGGCAACTTGATGCGGGTTCTTGGGGAAGGTATGTATCTTCCTTTGATTCAACTTCACCCGCATGACTTCCGAATACTAACACCTCTTTAGCTGCTGTTAAGGACCCGACTGCAGTTGAGGCCCGAGTTAACCGCGAAATCGCCGAACGTCACGAGAAGCACGTAGAAGCGAATGATGAACGAAAATTGACCAAGGATCAGAAGCATGAGAAGCTGACCGAGAATCAACAAAAGGACGCCGAAAAGGGAATACATATCTTGGTGTTCAAGATTAACAGCCTAGCCAACGGCCAACACCGCTACAAGATCGGCGTCAACGCCGAACAGCTGGCGCTCACTGGAACGTGCATCATGCACCCCAAATTCAATCTTGTGATCGTGGAAGGCGGAGAGTGGAGTACTAAAAAGTACAAGAAGTTGATGCTTCAGCGCATCGACTGGACCGAAAATACCCCTACAAGGAATCGCGATGGCAAAAATAGCAGCACTCATGACTGGCTCGTTGCTGAAAAGGAAAATGGCGAGCTGAAAGATATGTCCTTGAATGAGTGTAAGCTCGTGTTCGAGGGAGAGCAGAAGGCGCGCGCATTCAGAAAATGGGGCAGCAAGATCTGTGAGACAGATGCTGAGGCACGAGAGACATTGGCTCGCACCAAGATGGATAACCTCTGGCAGGTAGCCAAAGGCTTTGCTTAATAGACCATAATCTTTACCCCTTTGCATGGTAATTGCGCATTACAGGACGGGTCAATTAGGCTTATGACATGTTATAGAGACCGAAGATACAGCTTTTAACACTTTCAACTGTTGCTTCTCGCAGCTATGTTTCATATCTGTTACGATAATGACATATTTCACTAGATGTAAATCAGGTAGCCTCCCTAAGAACATACATATATTGTAAGACGACGTAGTATCATGAATAACGTTGGAAGCACACGCCAACAAGATATCATTACTATTTATAGCTTCAAACCTGCAAAAACAATAAACATGTTGCGCATGTTCACATTTGAGTACATATTGCGTCTCATTATTTCTCAAGCGGAAACGATGCATTTACAGTATTCCTTCTTCCATAATTTAAATGACGTCCATGGACCATATATAAGACCGCCAAGGATGACCAATGAATTGAATAGCCTGAAACGAAACAAAATGGCAAATATATGCGAAAGATATCATATCTTGCATCTGCTACCCAACGTGGTCCCTTAGAGCCCTCTACCATAAGGGAGCTTGCAAAGTCCATTCCTTTGGTGATTGTATAGTTGCTGCTAAGATTAATACTAGAACCCTGTTCAGATAATCAAGGAGGAAAAGCAACTCCACATTCCTTCACCATGAAAGACTGCCTATTCATCGACACAATTTGACAACTTATGAGGCTGCTGTATATGAATAGGTATACATTCTCCTTAATGTCAAAGAGTAAGGGTTGTCGAGGAGCTGGTCAGCCAGTGCACGTTTTCCGTACATACTAGTACGGCAACTTCGCCTTCGACTTTAAGCCCTGAACGTATGAAGCGAGAGTAGTGTATGTTTATGGTATGATCCTAAATAAGTGAAAATTCATAGCAGCAAGCTCTCTTTGGTCGTTTATGCTGGGAAATAGTGCAGTTTGACTATAGGCTGTCAGTTTCAATCACTACTCCTTCAAGGAATACGGGAAGATTACTGGTAGAAACACGCAGCTCTGCCCATACTTTGACTTGCTCTGAAATTTCATTACCAGTCGTGACGGTGACCAGCACCATGTTTCTAGTAAGATTGAATGATCTTCAATTGTCAAAGTTCTCGCAAATCATGACTTAACCAACGACTCGAACACACGCGGATCCCAACAGGGTTTACGTCTAACTTGACCGGAAAAGCAGCTCCGAGGCTATCCAACATGTCGGGTTCTGGCATTGGTCTGTTCTGGCCGATTCGTTAGATCCAATGAATATGATTCACTTTGTAAGTTGAGTGTGCCAATGTCGAATCGCTTTGAACAACCGTCTTCCATATGCCTACCAAGCGTCAGTAAGTTGGAATGTAAAAACTATTAGTGAAACTTTACCTTCTGAGAGTGTCTTTACGAGCAAAGAGGCGTCCACAATAGTCACACTTGTGGTTTCGCTCCTTCATATGGACACTTTGGTGATGCCTTTGCAAGTCGGTCTTCCGTACGAACTTCTTCGTACAACCTGCAACTGAACATGGAAAGGGGTATTCTCGTTTCTCGTCATGAGTTTCCAGGTGTGACTTGTAATTGTAGCTGCGGCTGAAGAACTTGCCACATCCCTGCACTTCACATTGGAAATTGGCCTCCTCTTTCGTTGTATGCTTCCGTGATGGTCGTTTGGCCCGGGTTGTTTTTATAAGGCGTCTATCCATATTTAAATCGGTTACTGGGGCTTGAGGAACTGCGAGTACTTGAGCTGAGTGAACATCGGGTTTGGGCCATGTTGTTATCGAGTTGTCTCCTAGTTCTGAGGGGATGCTTTGCGTATACGACGGCACCGACGAACTATAAGGTGCATCGGACAAAGCAGGAATAGGGTAGTTAGGTCTGTCGAAGTGTGAATAGTACGAACCAGAACCGTCTGGATTGTACTTATTTGAGGGCTGTTCCGGCAAGTAACCATAAGATCTTGTGGCTGCTAGCGGTGGTCGAACAGTACGCCCTCCTCCAGACGTTGGTGAATGTGGAAACTCAGGGTGATCTGAGAGTGATTGTGGATAAGAGTCGTGATGGCCAAATGACGGCGTGACAAATGGCTGGTAGGCTGTAAAATGCTCGTACTCAACGCTGATCCTGCAAGAACTGGTAGAAGGCCCAGCTGCTGAAGAATCTCCAGCTGAGGAAGGTCCTACGTGATCATTATCCGGCCAGATCCCGTGGCCCATGGCAGTTGAAGAGGACACTGGGTGGCGTGGTTCAGGAATATGTTGAGACATGAAGAACGAAGTAGAAGATTCGTACGGCGAGAGTAATTCAGATGCATGAAAAAACTCGGAAGGGGATGTATAACCGACAGAGGAGGATTCGGAAGGGCACCTCGTCTCGGCTGGGGATGGTGGTGTCTTGAGAATCTGATTTTTTATTGGCGTCGGTGATGTAGTCAAAGAAGGGGGCGTGAGGTCCATGTCGAATGTCGAAGTAGGATACAACTTTGTAACTAGAAAAAGCTGTTGTTGTGTTGGCGTGTGCATCTATCGAAGCGGACGACGAGTTGTATCAACAATGAAAACCTTGCCAGGCCTGCGATGGCGATAACTATAGACGACGCGCTGGCTTAGGGTTGGATAAATAAGATGATGATTCCGTTTAACAGCCACACAAGTCAAAGTGATTGCAATGAGTAGTCCAATATGACCCTGTTCGATCAGCTTCAAGGTCTCTCATGAGTAAACGCTGAAGTAGTGAGGAGACATAGCTGCAGGGCTATCCGAAGTGTTTGAAGAAAATGTGGCAAAGAAGGGGAAGACAAAAGAGGCGAATCCCGTTCGAACTTTGGCCATGGATTAAGACACGGACGCCAATATGGGAGACGGACCGTACCGATTGACGAAGCTACCGTCGATTGATCAACTGCTGACGAGGGGAGGCCAAAGACGAAGGAAGGATCGGGGCTCCGTCGTGCATGGGCTCTAAAAGCGAAGAGCAGACTAAAGTTGTAGTCTTTCCAGTCTTTTCCGGATGTAGCAGGCCATTCTTCAGCCCGAGTGTGATGCAGCGGGTGATGAAACCGGGACGGATCAGGGAACAAGTTCTAAGCCCAGGGATTATAATCACCAGCTACAGGGCTGCCGCACCTGGCCCTGATGTCGTAGTCGAGATCTCCAAAGTGGATTCGCCGACGAGATGAGGGTGACAGGGCACATTCGGCCGTTGCCATTCCCGTGGAACCATTCATATACTCTGCCTTATTTGCTACCCTTTGAGCAAGCTCAACGGAATGGAAACTTGGCCAGCCGTAAAACACGCTGGTTTGATGTATGCATATAGAGATGGGATGAAGGCACAGATCAACTCCGACTTCGAAATATCCAGCTGAGTTCAACAGGCCAAAAGTATCTGTTGGCACTCAGTTTGCCGATAAGACCATGGCTACAAATCATGAGAGCCCAATCAACACGCCCCGGGTAAACGACTTTGGGTCAACCGTCAGCAGCCGCAAGGAACCAACCGAAGTTGCTGGTCAGCTCGATGCAAGTGGTCATGTCCGTAATCTGTTTCCCCATGCAGTGGCACATGGGCCCCCCCAGACCTTTGGTAATTCATCCTGGGTCCAACAGCCCGCCAAGGTAGACTTCTGAACGAAGAGGACTTGACACGGCCGAATCAAGATGCGTGTGTAGATTGGTTGGCCAACCTACATTCTCTACGCTTGTCACCTATGCGAGGCGTACCGATCATTCTTCATCCCAAGGTAGTAGTCGATATATATGATGCTCATTTCTAACATCTCCCATCGGCCGAACGGTAACTAATAGGTCAACGGCTTTGTTTTGCAAGGGGTCTGCTGCAGAATCCTACCAGCCGATGTCGACATGTGGACGGGTTGACTACTAGTCTAGAGCGGGTTGTGACGTGAAGGAATGCGAAGGTGGTGGTGCGATTTGATGGCCGACTTGGACCAACCAGACCGAGGTGGGACTAAATTGTAATATCCACACAATGCGACAAGGCTTCGTTGGTCAAGATACCATACAACCCCGGTAGACGAACATGAAAGCAGTCAGAGTCGTGTCTTGGGGGCTAGACCTGGTCGGTGAGGGGATGTCGTGAACGGCCCCATTAACCGGTGCATCTTCGCCAGGCTAAGCAACCCAGCAATGCAGCTTTGCTAAAAGAAGGATGTAACACAAGTACATATTACTCTGTACGTACCGTGCAACGTAACCCCTAGCATGGAAAGCAGGGGTTTAACAAGATATGGAATTTCACACAGACAAGTTGATAGAGATGTACTGCGGTAATGGTGAGAAGGAAGATATGTTGGGGGAGCAAGTTGGGGGCAGTTATATACAGTGCATACCACCATTCGTACTGAGTGATACTAAAGGCCCTCAGGTTGCTGCCTTGTGGAACTCCACCAGTAGAGAATTTCAAACCCTGAATCTTCGAGCAGTTGCTATCCTTGTACTTTGCGATTTGCATTTAAGCTGGGTCTGGGCAAGTCTTTGACTCTTGAAGACATTGCGAAATTACTTCTTGTTCTATTCCACGCGTACCGCGCTGTATCCACAGCTGCTAACGACTCTTTGATGGACCGACATTCTGGGTGTTTGCCCGCAGGAAGAACATCCGGCCCGTCGTTCCGATGATAACAAGCAGGGTTACCCTGTTCTTTTTACCTCGTTGCTGACTGGAGATCTAAACCAAGTCGGCAACTGTCAGCAGAGCTATCTTGGCATTTTCCCTTCAATCTCTTGGGCCCAATCCTCCGTTGCCTGATCCAACCCAGGACAAATTTTACTGAAGAGCGGCTGGTTTGCAGCGCAGCGCCCGCAAGTCGGTGCATCTAGTTAAGTGTATCAGATGGTCAAGGATATCTGGCAGTTATTATTATTTCTTATTTCCGTTCGCTGAAACGTCGTATTGGCTAATCACACCTTGGCCATGAAATGCGACCTGGGGTCAAGGTTTCGAGAGGATAATAAACATGGCCGAAGGGCTGGCGCTTGTGCGACTTCCATTGAAATAAACACCAACATTAGGTTTGTTAAGCGCAGGAACCACGATGAAGAAACTGGGGAAAGCACTGTTCACTCTCTGGCAGGACTCGAGGGATGATCTCAACCTGGATCCTTCACTACCAACTCGGGGTCGCTCGTAAGCCTGTAACCGGATTTCGACCCTATCTTGTTATGGTTTCCCCGTCATGCTGTAGGATCGCGCCCTCCCTGGAGGACGAACAGGATGCCATACAGGGCAGTCAGCTCGACCAACAGTACGCTAGCTATAACTGTATTGCGTATTGTCAGCCTCCACTCTGCGCTCAATGCAGTTCGCCCAGAATGACCATTCTTGGATACCCATGGGCCAAAACCTGACTACATTTCGTGGCTTGTAGGTGATTGAGCCTTTGAATTGGGCTGGCTGGAGCATAATCTTGCCACTTACTGCGGTTGACCAGAAGCACATGAGTCCAAAATCGAATTTGCACTTAGCCTATTATTACAACAACACTAGGAGGGTATTTTCCAAATCAGTAAGCTAGTATTATATACAGACCAATTCATTCAAACAGGTATTCTAATATCATTTAAGCCTTCAATTTAAAGACAGCCATTGCTATTATTTAGATTTTATATTAATAAACTAGAGTTCTTAATTAAATTATTCCTTATAGCTATTTATAACTATATAAAGAATTTTTATAGCTAGTAATAATAATAAATAGCTATAATTATAAATATAATAAAGAAATTTTCTTATAATCTATTTTATATAGAGATAACTTTTCTTTTTTATATTTTATTATTAAGAAATATTACTATTTACTTTTCTATATAGTATATTATTAATATATATATAGTTTCTTATAAGGATATTACTTATAATCTTAGACTTCATTAGTATAGTACTAATCAGTTCAGTATATAATGATATAATAGCTTCTATTATTATCTTTAAGCTCTTAAAGCAGTATAATAACAAGGATCTTCCTGACATTACAAAGCTAGCTAAAAATGACTATTTAAGCAAAGTAAATACAGTTTATTAATTTATATAAGCTAAAGATTTTATTATATCTAATACTACTATTATTTTCAACTCTTTTATATAAGATAAGTATAAACTTAAGTATCTAGCTTGAGTTATATATTAATAAATATATACTAGCAAAAAGCCTATTAATATCAAGTTTGAGCATCCTCAAACTACTAATAGGCTCATTAAGTTCTTATATAGTGAAGAATAGTATAGATCTAAGGTATATATACACTGCCAGAATGGAAAGGAGATGCCTTAGGGCAAATATTATATACTTAATGATATTTTGCCTAGTTATACTACTTGCCATTACTAAGGCAAGAGTAAGGATTATTCTCTAAATAAATCCACTAATAAGCATAAGAATGTAAGTAATATAGAGGAATCTAATGAGAAGTGATATAAAATCAATACTGAAATAGGTAATTATGAAATATATAAAGTACTTTAGAGCATTTTAATAAAGCACCTAAAGAGCATGATTAATATTATAGAGAGTCTGCTTACTAAGTGCCAGGATAGTAGCGATTTTTCTAATTTAGAATGAATTAGAATATTATATACTTAATTATTGCTATATATAGCTAATTGCATTTTTATATATAAGATTGTATATAATCATTGCAATTTGAGATTAATTAGAGGGTTTTTACTATGATTTATATATAATAAATATGATTTGCTTTTAGTTAAATTAATTCTTTTCTTCTAATCTTATTACTTATATATTTTATATAATATTATTTAATATAAAGGTAGTTTACTAATATAGTCTTAAACTTAGCTTTCTTTATTTTTCTTTAATTTTAAATATACCTAGAAAGTTAATTAATTTGAATCTATTTTATAAATAAATTACAATATAGTATTAAGAAAAATCAATAATTTAAGAAATCATTTAAAAGCTTTAAGATATATATAAGGTTTTAGTTAAGAAAAGTACTCTTTATAAGATTCTTTATAAATAGGGACTTTAAAACTAAACCTAATTACAAGATAATAAATAATTATAATTGCAATTAAAGAAGTTATTTTTCAATAATATTTTAATTAATGAAATTATCTTAAAATATCTCTAGGATAAGAGATATATTATTAATAAACAATAACTATAGATAATATGACTAAAAGAAGGACTTTTTCATTAACAAATACCTAAATAAACTTAAGTTATAGCTGAAAAAGCTTTATCCTTATTTCATAAATAGCAATAACAGTTAACTATAATCAATTCATATAGTCAAGGTCTTCTTTATATAAGTATATATTAGAAAGGATATATTATTGCTTAAACCCCTCTCTATAAAGCTTATTAATAGTTTGCACTATTAAATATTTCAGAATGATTTGGAAAAGCATCATTCCAATACTATAACTTTCATATCAAAGGACTAGACTATATTTAGTCAATTGATAGTTATAATAAGCTTAAACTATAGGGGTTTGAGATTTATACTAGGATTAATAGCTTTATATGATATATTATATAGTTTTACTATAGCTACTTAGCTGAAATTGCTTGGAATATTGCATTATAATACCTCTTAGTCCTTAAGCAATATAGAACTATGCTAATAATACTGCGCTCAGATTATAGTAGTGAAATAGCTTTGATTTCTGGTTTATATTGGTTTCTTTTATCTTAAAGAGTTAAAGAAAAGATAATTCTAGATCAACTAGATCTATCTATCTTAGAATAAAATCAATCAGTCATAAACCAATCTGATCAGCTTTTAACTGAGCTGATTCCTATTGAATTTAAGGACTGCTGGTTATTTAGGTATAGTATTTATAATATATAAATTAAAGGCTAGTAGCTTATATTATATAAGGGCATAACTGAAAAATAATATATAAGTCTACTTCCTTTCTTTTTAATTCTTATTTTAAATACTCTTATAGATCTATTTTTAATAGCTTAATAACTATAACTACTTTGATAGTAAGTGCATTGCTAATTAAGTAGCAATCTTATTTATTTATATAAATCCAATTCACTATAAGTTATAGCAATTTATTACTATTTAGAATAGCTATTAAATTCAAAGATAAGTATTATACCCTTATATTTAGTCAGGTTAACTAAATATTTTATACTATAATCTCACTGTTCTATAGTTTATAGAAATATATCTAGAAGATCTATTTCAAATTTGCTCTGATCTATTTGATCTTAAGTAATTAGATCTAAATAAGTTCTTACTAAATAAAACTATGTCTATTTGTTTACAAATTGTTCAGGACAAAATTAAGCAACTTCTACAAAACCTATACAACCCTGATTTTCTATTTCTTTAAGAGTATTTAAAACTTAAGGAAGAGTTACTATATTATATAGTTATAGAGTAACTTCCTTAGCTTAGCTTACTTTAATACCTAATAGATAGGTAAGAATAGCTCTAGTAAATACTTATAGAGTATAATATCAATATATAGAAGCTTAATATATCTTTCTAAGTTAAATAAATAAAATTGAAATATAGATACTTCTATCTATAATGATTAATTAATATAATAAGTACTTATTTGAAATAGTATACTTTTCCCTGCTTTTTTATTCCTATTATCCTTATCTAAAGCTAGCTTAATATCTTATATATTAGATTTATAAGTAACTTCTTCTTCTTTCTATTCCTTCTCTTATTCAGTCTTACTTAACTATGCAATCTCTTAATTATCTTTATTTTATTTCTTACTTAGTTATTTAGATTTACTATTCTTCTCTTTTACATAAATCTCCTTCTTTAGAATAACCTCTTATTTAATCCCAGATTTCACTCTCTTTCTATTTATAGAACTTAAAAGAGCAGATACTTTATACTTATAAGTAGCTAATTTTACTTAAGTATGCATTGCTTTATTATATATTATTAAAGAATTATCTTTATTAGACTAATTAGAAGAAATCTTATTACCTTTAATAAGATATAAATAAAGCATTATAAGATTAAACTTAAATAGTACAATAACCTTTAAATTTATACTCTTTACAAGAGAAAGTAAAGAAACAGTCTTATATATATCTAATGAAAAGCATGCAATACTGCTTGCTTAGTGCATAGTTACTAATACAATGACCTTCTATATTTATTATTGAATTTGTTTATTTATTATTGCTTAGTTAATAATTGCATTGATTAAAGTGATATGACTTTTGTACTTGACTTTAGGTACTTTAAAAGATAGCTCAGTGATTTTTTCAATAGGTTTTAAATATCCTTTTTAATAGCACTTTAATATAAGACCTCTATTCTATTCTATTATATATCCAGTAGTAAAGAGAGTGATTAACAATATAAAAAGCAAACTAGGTACAAGATCTTTCTATATTGCTTATACTAATATGCTTTAATACTAATTTGCAATTATAAGTAATTAATTCAATATAGCCTTATTTAAAATTGCTTTTATTGAGATACTAAGGGCAGATACTAAATAATATAGTAAGGTAGGTAGCTTAAGTTTAATAATAATTAGTATATCTTTAGTAAGATTAATAAAAATAATATTATTAATTATTGACTTAAGAGTAGGAGAGGAAGATAGTAATGTTATATAATATAAATAATATTTCTAGTCTAGATTTTAGAGTTTCAATGCATAATGAGAGTAGTTGTTAATTATATAGCAAGAGTCTTCCATGGCTAAGTTAAGTTAATTGAGAATAAAATAAAATGAAAGTCATTGGGAAAAAAGGATGCATTTTATAGTGCATTGATATCTAAAAATCCAAATTTTCTCTATATACTAGCATATTCCTCTATAAGTATATAATCTACTTATATATAGTATAATATGCTTATATAAGTATAAAATAATACTTAATATTCTAGTAATAGTATTATACTTATATATAAATTGCTTATAGCCCTGTTAAGCTGATATTCCTTATCTATCTAGACTAGTAGAGTCAATCTAGTAAGAAAAAACAGGCAGTCAAAAGTGCAAATTCGATTTTGGACTCATGTGCTTCTGGTCAACCGCACTTACGAGGATCTGTTTGGTCATCGTTCGTTGGTACCACTCTTTGTACCGACATTAACGCTGGGTGGTAGTTTAAAATATTGATAAAATAGTAAAGAAAAAGAAACAGAAAAAGAAAGAAAGAGAACGAAACAAAAAAATGCCAAAAATAGACATAAAATTGATACATTGCTATCTGCGCTTCAAAAGGGCTCAGTGATGGTCCGACTCAATGCCCAATCTGAGAGGGGTTTTTTAGGGGTTTTTTGGGGGGGGGGGGGGTTTTGGCTTCCAGCTGAGATGTCGGTTGATGTTCTCTTGATTCTTGGAAAGATAAACCAAAGATATTAACTGCTAGAAAAAAAAGGAGAAAGAAAAGGAAACTCTTGACATTGATGGCATTTTGTTTTGGTAAGTTTAATCGTGCGATGCCTTAAGCTTACATGCACAGCTAACCAACCATTCACGGTATTTAGTTAGCAGTTACAGATATCACGGTTAGGCCTGTTTTTTTTTTTTTTTTTTNNTTTTTTTTTTTTTTTGGCACGAGGCCATCTAATAAGTGGACTTAAAGAACATATCCTTGATAAGTTTGTGGGTTCATTTACCCTTGAAAGTATACTGCTTTGCATATGAAACAATCTCTACCCATCTTGAAGCCTTGAAGAACGGGAAACTAGGTATCGGCCTTCACAGAGCAGCGTAGCGTTGCGCTCAATCTGATGTGTACATTTTGCGTCAAGATACCAAGGGGGCACTCATATCTTACTTATAATATCAGTGACTGATCCCCAGAGCTTGCCATCTGAGCCTTTCAAGTTGAAAAACAGGGTCACGTTATCGAACTGCACACCTGCCTACGTCATTGTTTCCAACGCCAGGATCGCCGAATGCGCCGACGAGGTTGCGGCTAGCTCGTCGCACAGGCACGCACTGCTGACTTGTACTTGTAGGCATCCTGAGGTTGTTTTTCTCAGCACCTACACCATAAGTCAAGATACCAAGCCACAGCTCTTCGAAACCTGTCCTCAATGGCCCAGCCTACTTTGTTTGGCTGTTCACTTCTATGGCTTTGCTGAGTTTCCAGTGACAATACCGCCCGATCACCACCACCACAATGTCGAAACCCCACCATACTTACGGGGGCAAATGCCGTTTGGCACCTGTCGCTCGCATCCACCGGGAGGATGACGTGCCGCCCATCAACGCCCAGTTCTTCTACTCGTCTGTCATCCCCATCGACGACCCTTTATCGACTGGCTTTGCTGCTGCTACCTCCGAGGCAAGGTCAGGAAGAGGCCAGTTGCGACCTTTTACACGCGGCGACAACAATGCCCTCGAGAAAGCATGGCTTAGCTTGATATCGGAAAGCGATCGCCAGACGCACCGGTCGGCGAGACGAGCGTTGAAACCGAATCATTTGACAGGCGCCAGCGCAGAGAAACTCGGACTGCTTATACACACGGTTGCTTCAAGGCACCGGGAGATGCATCTTACTGGTAGCCAGAGTCATGAACCTTCGATGGCCGAAAGCAATATACAACCAACAACCCCTTTACCTACGTGTTGTTCTGCGCTGGAAGTTGAAGTATCTGAAGAGCTGGAGCGAAGCTTTTGCGCGCTTCTACGAAAACGGACACCGGCTCTCAGCATTGAGGAAGTCGTCCAGCAAGTGACCCTTGTGATGAAACATCAACGACAAGAAGCTGGCGATGTGATCGTGCCTCTAAATGGCTATCCGTTTCCAGGAGGCATTGCCGCCAGTCGACCGAGTACTGCCCACTCGGCAAAAGCCGCCTCTCAACCATCTTCACGTGTGCGTTCAAGTACAACGATTGAGAATCGCCTTTATGCTAGCAACGAGTCGGATTCGAATAGCCCCAGATCTGTAGGCGTATCAGGAACCATTCGCCACTCTGTAAACGACGACGGAATAACTGGTAAACCATTCATCCGCGTTGGCAGCCTTGATGCACCATCTGAGTCCTCATCCGTTCCGATGTTGCGAACAGACATCCCTGGCCAGGCCTCAGTAAAGCAACAAGATGGCCAAGGTGACCCTGCGTCTACCAAAACTCAAGCGATGCCTGATCCTCCGGCTCATGACACATCCATAGACAACTATAGGCCAGATAACATCGAGGTTGCAGTAGGAGTTTCAAGGCTGCATATGGTGACACTTCCGATGCTGCAAATGAAACCAATATACTGGTCACCCGTGAACGACATCGCGGTCGTTACCCGAGCGACCTGGTTTTATAGGTAGCTAATGCCCTGACGCCAAGTTGACAGAGCATGTGTGCTAACGGCACCTAGGGATACGATGCTTCCTGTACCCGCTACGGTGGCAAACCAGCTCGAAGCTGGCTTTCATGAGCTTAGACCATGGAGTGAGACATGGCACGATGAGATTAAATGTGCCATCGACGTTGGGCCTTTGGGCGAAGAGAAGGTCTCATATCGACTTTGGCCTAAAGATGACGAGGCCCTCGATTATGACCATGTGGCTATTCCCACGGACCCATATTGTGCTGCTCGCTGTTTCCAAGGAGAAGCTGCGGCGGATGGAATGATTGATTTGGCACCGCCTAAGGCCAAAGCTGCAGCAGAAGCAGCTAACCGCCCCTTCTCGAACTACAATGTTATCTACAAGAACGAAATGGAGGCTTTCCTCCTTAAGCCCAGCCTAAAACCATCGGCTTATTATGGCAGGCGCCCTGTTCTTAAGATTGTGAAGGGCGTGACAGTAGGGATTCCCATCGTAAGGGGTTTCAAAAGAAACATCTGGGAGCGCATACATCACAAGAAGCAAGTACCCAATAAACCGGGAGCATCTGCCGCAGACGAGTCCTATGAGAGCAGTGGGCATGGAGTATGCCCGGCTTGCAAAGCGGAGAAGGAGCAGGGAAAAGTCAAAGACCTTGTCCTCGTTGCACACGGAATTGGACAGAAGTTTGCTGAGAGAGTGGAGAGTTTTCATTTCACGCACGCCATTAACAGTTTCCGGAGAGCGGTCAACATCGAATTCCAAAGTCCTTTGGTCCAGCATGTGGCTCGCAAGGACCAGAACGGTCTTATGATCTTGCCCTTGAATTGGAGGTCAGGGCTATCGTTTGAGGATGGTGGTCCGATGAGAGAGGAAGACAAGTCAGACTACACGCCAGAAGGCTTCGGCTTGAAGGATATCGAACCTGATTCTATTCCTGCAGTTCGAAGCATGATTTCTGATGTCATGTTTGACATCCCATTCTACATGTCCCACCACAAGAGCAAGATGATCAAGGCCCTTATCACCGAGGCAAACAGAGTGTACCGACTGTGGTGTCAGAACAACCCAGGATTTTCTGAGAACGGGCGTGTTCACCTCATCGGTCATTCATTAGGCAGCGCCATGGCTCTGGAGATCCTTTCCAAGCAGCCCACAACTGTGCCTAGGCTCGACTTATCACGAGCTGAGCCCGAGACGCGATTTTTTGAGTTCGATACCAAGAATCTGTTTCTCGTTGGCAGCCCAGCTGGTTTCTTCTTGCTTCTCGAAAGGGGCACCTTGACTCCAAGACGTGGTCGGATTAAGGCAGGAATTGACTCGATTGAAACCGTTACTAACGGGGTTGTTGGTGAAGCAGGCAAATTTGGCTGTTTAGCTGTTGACAACATTTACAACATCCTTGCTAAGGAAGATCCCATCGCATACCTCCTTAACGGAGCCGTGGATCCCAAATATGCTGCAACTCTCAAGCCTGCCTATGTACCCAACGTCACTGGCTCCCTCTGGAAATCCGTCAGCGACGCCATGCGCAACTTCGTTCCTGGCGTTGCTCCCCCACCAGACCCGTTAGCCTCGGAGCCAGAAAGGCCTTCAACAGTCCGTCTGCCCTCGCAGCTGGAGCTTGAAGTTCACGACTTTACGAGAGAAGAGATCGCCGAGAAGAAGGCCTTTTTGCTCAATGATAACGGGCAGATCGACTGGTACCTGCGCTCCGGAGGCGGCCCTTTGGAGATTCAATACCTCAACATGCTGGGTGCACATACAAGTTACTGGACAAATCATGACTTTATTCGCATGCTTTGTATTGAGATTGGCAGAAGACCCGGTCGTAATCACACTATCCCTGCCATGAGGGCGGTTAAGGCAACGAAGAGGCTGATCCCTACAAAATAGTGGTGCATTTATGTCTCTTTCTCCGACTACGCGCGAGCATTAATATGTTTTGCCTTTTAAAAATTCATGCTGAGAGCCACGGCGTTGAAGACCAGTTTGGGTTTTAGAACAAGATTTGTATTTCACTAGGATTGATAAAGGTTCATTGAAGCGCGTATAATTGTGCCGCGCGTTTCTTTATACGTGAGAACGAGATTATGATACAGATCTACGCCTTTTCTCCCCAATTGCTATGCTAATTAAGAGCAGAGATGGACTACGACGCTCAGAAGCCCTCCAATTCCATCATGTGCTCATCGATCTCTTCGTCATCGTACTCGAAACCATTGTTATGTGCCGCCGGAGGTGGGTTTTGTGCAGTCTCTTCCAGTTCACGTATCCGATCCATGTCCATCTTCTCTTTGTGCTCCATAAGATCCTTGTAGCTCCAGGTACTGATGCCATCCTGATCCTTTTGACGGAAGGGTTGCGCCATCGTGCGTAGAAATTTCCTTGCGCTACCCACGGCCATATCAGTACTCAAATTCACATCAGCCTCAAGGAGCGCCTGATTGATCCACTTGGGAAGCTGTGTTCGCTTCTTTTGGAAGCGACGGTCGGCAAGAACCATGATGCCATAATCGTCTTTTCCACGTAAGACTCGACCCAGACATTGTGCAGCATGTCGCATAGCATCGAAAGACAAGAAATCGTTCTCCTTGATGCGGTAGGTTTCTCGCAAAAACTCGAGCCTGGCCTTTAGAATACGCGACTCGGTGTATTGAAAGGGCACTCCGATACACAACACGGTCCGACCATATTGATGGTCAAAATCGATACCCTCGGACACCTTTCCTCGTGCGACACAGAGAAGAACTGCACCGCGTCCGTTGCAACACGCCGTGCGATATGTCTCTAACGCAAGTGAAGTTTCTTGTGCATCGGGCGTTTCGACCAGGATGAGTTTATACTTCCATACTTCATCCAGAATACCCATGCCTTGCCACATGCTGATGATGGATTCCATATAGAGATACGATGGGAAGAAGACAACCATGCCATCAGGTGTGATCTTAGCAAATTCTGTCAAAAGACTGCCATAATTACGCACGACACTAGGCTCGTTGCGGACCTGGAAACTTGTTGAGATGGATGATTGATCACTGCCCCTCGTAATGATCATAGGCAGAAATGATCTCCTTGCTAACGTCATGGCATATGATTCCTGGATAACCGTGGCGAAGTCAAGCATCTTGGGATAGATTTCCAAAGGTGAAATAGTACCAGACGTGATAATGACGGAGTGAAATCTTTCAAAGACTGGTCGAATGGCGATTGCTGCGTCCAAACAAGTAAAGTGTAGCACTGGGTTAGGGACTTCGGCAGTGTCTGATTCGTAAGGCTCTAGAATCAGAAGGAAGCCTTTTTCGTAGGTTGAAACAAGGGTGGCAAAGGTCGCGACCTCCTGAAGTGGTTGGTAGTCCTCAATATTAGTGAGCTCTAACGTTCGGACAAGAGACGTAAGTCGCTCAGCACAAAATCTCAAAGGCTTCTTCTCAATGAATGTATGCTCTTTAAGATGGGAAAGGAATGAGGGCGGAGTCTCCGAAATGACCTGGCGAACCTTCATCCTAGTCTAGATGGGGCTGGCATTAGTATCTATCGTATACAAAAGTGATCATACGTACCTTCAAATACTCTATGAACCGTTTCAGAAAGGCCACAAAGTGTTCCGCCCTTCTAATGTTTCCAGGTACCGCCTCCTTTAGCAAATCTTCGGGTAAAGCTACTCATTGGTTAGTCATGCTTTCAACCGAGAGCTAAGCGTAAGAACAAACCAGGATTTGACATGAAAGCATCTTCTTGACGAGCTTCGTCAGCATCCCGGAGCCCCTGGACCAATTTCTGGTACTCATTCTGTAGCTGTTCTTGATCAGTATCCCGCATATCAGCAATCTTAGTTTCGAGATTTTGGGCGCCTCGGGTAGCTTTGCGCAGTGATTCTTCGGTAATATCAGTGCTCAATGACTCAATGCAGACGTTGTCGATATTGTGTGCTTCGTCGAAAACGACAATACAGTCTTTGGAGAAATCTCGAGAAACTCTTTCGGCAATCTTTGGGTCTAGAAGGTAGTGGTAGGAGAAGATGACGACATTACAATATTGCATCTGTAAATGACCGTCAGTGATCGTATGGCCTGTTAACGAGGCGACATGCTGCGCTTACCATCCGTCGTGCTGTAAAGTAAGGGCATTGCTTGTGCTCCTCGCCGTAGCGGAGGATGTCATCGAACGACCATACGCCATTTGGGATCAGATTATGCGGCTCGAGAAGGTCGAGATTCTAACAACGTATCGTTAGTGTCAAGTTTGATGTGACGAACAGCAAGACCTACATCGTGGTAGACACAAACGTCGACACTCTCGCCACGGTCTTTCTTCTCCTTGACGAAGCCAGCTGTAAGACTTCGACATCGAGCATCCACTACTGCGCCGCTCTTTTCTCTTTTGACTGAAGGGTGAAGGCACAGGTTCTTTCGACTTGTTAACCCGAGACCTCGAAACTCTTCCTCGTAACCGAGCTCGTCCGATCGGTATTTCATGACTGACTTCAGTTCAACTAGTGCCTTTTCGATCTCGGACATAGTACCTATAAACCTAGTATGAGCAGAGAAGAGCAAGAGAACCAAGATGATAACCTACGGGAGCAGTATATTAGCTTGCGCTTCTCAGGCTTGTATTGCTGATAAGCAATGATGAGAGACAATAGAGACACAGTTTTTCCGGTACCCGAAGGCATCTCTAAGACGCAGTTACCTCCAGCATCTAGTGTCTCTATAAGTTGATAGACCTGATTAGCTTCCAGTCTTGATGTGGTGAGAGAGATGCTATACTTTTTAGATCGCACATGTATCTGTGAATTTATGAGTAAATGGCCGATCTTAGAGCCATGAAAAAGTTAGGAATACTGACGCATATTGTTCTTGGATGCATAAGATGTTAGCCACGGTGACGGAAGCTTGTCAAGAGATCATCGTGGGGCGAACCTGGATATATCCTAGGATACGGAAACAGCACCGGCAGTTCACTTTGTTACCTGTCAGCAGAAGCATATGACGCATTGTCAAGGCGTAATACTCAATGTTGAACTTCATCTTGGCTTTGAAGAACACCAAAGCATACGCTCGGCCCTTTCTAGTTGTTGTGGAAGGTGTGGATCATTCAGCAAGTGGCAGACGTGTAACGTGCACTAAAAGGTTCTGAAGATGAGCCAAGCTATCGCGAAGTCACGTGCCCAGTGGCAGCTGCTCATGATGTCACCCACTTGAGTACTAACTTAGTCTAGATATTGGACCAGTGTGGGGGCAATGTTAAGTCGTCGAGCGTATGAGACTTACCTGACTACACCTTCCAAATAACAATGAAGATTAGTGAATAGCTCTCATCATAGGAAAATTAACAAGGGTATGGGACGATGATTGCACTTAGCCTAGCTTTGTGAGTTGTTCAGATATCTAGTGTGGGATCATAGAAGACGAATTTTTTTTTAACTAGATTAATATCGGGCGTATTCAGCTCTCCTGCGAGTTTCGAAGTCGTCAAGAAGGATTTCAATTCAGGCTATTTGGCTTGAGAAACAAATAAATATATAGAGTACCACAACTACGTGGTAATGGTTAACTACGATCCTAGAGTAAAATTGCTTTGCCAGACTTACCAGCTTTGCGTTTGCGATTCAACTGTATTTTGATACTTGAATCTGGTTGGTAATGTAAGTCAAGGTTATAGGTAGCTGCCGAATCGCTTGACGATTGTTGGTCTAAACCCGCTAGCCTCGAGCCCAGCGAAAAGAGAAGACCAATGGAGGAGATAAGTTATGGCCAAATGTATGATAGGATGATTGAGAAGTTAGATGAAATACAATGTTGCTAGCCCAGTACAGTATTACATCTTGTAATATGGACGCTACGGCAATCTTCGCCACGAGAGACGCGCTAACGTTGGCACTAGACTAAGAGTTCAAGACATCGATCGGGCACTGGGGAAATGCACCACAATCTACAGACCACTAGCTAGTACCTCACTGAGCTTTATTCATGGCCAAACATTCTAACCGCCGTGCCGCTGTAAGAACCCTCAGAGCCTGGTTCCGTCAAGAAGTTGAGATAAGCGACATGGCCAATGAGCTTCGAACCACCGGTGGATATGGGGTTTAATGCGACCCATAGCTGAGTAGGCGGAGTTGTGTGCAACTTGGTGTCTGGTGATGGCTGAAAGTTACAACAATCATCTCGCTGAGCTCCCCTCACATTGGATTGTTTAAATGGTTGGTTGGCGGTCGTAGCGCCAAAACCCCCGCCTCCATCACGCACCTGCCAGCCAACGGCAGGCCTTGGCCAACGCCCGCAGCCCCGCTTGAGCGACTACTGCATGCTACATAGCGCCTCGGCAGCTAGGGGCTATGGTGGATCCACCGTGCGGACAGTAATGGTAGCTGGTCTTGAGTTTCAACCGTCTTTCCTCTGAAGGGGCGCCCAAACATCAATCAATGTATGGAGTAAGTTATCCATTTTCAACCGACGCAACGAAGGCACAGTGTCAACTCTGATGGCCTTATCAGCTGTTGCCATCTACCAAGTAGTTTAGTAATTAGCCTCCAAGCATCCTTCATTCTCTGCCCATCGCATCACCCAACAAAAGCACTCGCTCTGCTTCCTTCTCTTCTCATGATCAACTATCTATCAAGACTCAGTGCCCTTTCACTTTCAGTTTTCCACACAGTCACGTACTCGGTAACTCGAGTATTTCGTGGTACTTAATTTTCAACCTCGCCTCAGGTTCATAATAAAGCCATAAATGTACCCGAACATAGCAGGACAACAACACAGCGAACAAAAACACGTCTAAATTCCTACCCCTCAGATATCCTCCTCATTTTCTCATCAACCAACTTCTACTTCTGCTGTTTTATAACATTTCTATCAACAAGGATACCAGTTCAAGCTAGTTTTCTTTCAGTCTGGGATTCTTGTGTTGATTTCTCCAGGTAATTATCTCATCTTACCAACGACCAACCTGTTTGTGATCCTGTCACTTGGACCCTTGCAGCCCTTCGTCCCTTGCTGAAGATCGCTTGTTTCTACCTTGTTGGGTGTGGTTTTGGATGTTCATCGGTACCTCAGTCGCTCAACTTCCTGCGGTTTGTTGTCGCCAGATTGCGTTTCAATTTTGTGCATCCTCGTACTCCGATTATCGGTGCCTTATGTGCGACAGACAATCGCCTACGACGTGAGAGAAGCTGCGTACGTCCATCTTGCCTTCCTTGACCTGTAACCCGGATTCTGACCTTTTTTAGCACCTCGCGGCTGAGCTCTTGCTATCGTTTTCGAGGCAGTCAAAGATAACGTTACGAGGTATTTGTGTATTCCAGTTATCCACCTTCGAATACTTTCATGATCTATACGCAACTACGGACGCATCAGAATTCTAAATCGGTCGTATATACATTTCTAGCTAGCATGGCTACAATCGCGCTTACTCGTCCTGTTCCACCTCATCGCCCTACTTCCACCATCGATCCACCTCTCTCCCTCGACTCGATTAACAAAACCACTTCTGCACAAAGCTCAGATCCCGTTCCAAATAAGCATATCCCGTATTGTCCCACTGGTCCTGTGGAGAGAGACAGGCCAGAAACCCCGCCTTTGTCCCCGCCGACCACAAATGCCAAGGAGAGCTCTCAGCAAAGCTCCTTTCTCTATCCCCCGGAAGGCTTCACTTGCCATCAAGCTTCACCCTTATCAATATTTGAGCTGAACGCACGCCAGGTAGCTGAAGCTCTCAAGGTTGCCGCTCAACAGCCGCTACCTGATCCAGCCTTAGTGTTCCCTTGGTTTCATGGCTTACATCCCCAAAATCAGGTACAGCAAGCCTTCTTCGCTGCTCGACGACGTTCTCTAAAAAGGATCCCGTCCTGCCTCCGTGCCGTCACTGTTGTGAAAGCTGACGGAGACCTCACCAACTCCCGTCTCAAGGGTGCCATCGCCCCGGATGAAATCTTGCAGACTGGAGACTCTTCAGAATTTATCGAGGCCGACCCTCGCGATGGATTCTCTGTCCGAAATTTCCATATTCAGACCGCCAAGGTAGCTTTGGTCTCAGACATTATCGTCTATGGCCCAGAGGTATCTGCAACCCGCCAATTGGCATGGAAGATCGCAGCTGCCCAACAACACTGTCGAGAGAAGCATCTTACTCAGGGTGCCTGCCCTCCTGAGTACAATACCTTTATCTGTACCAGTCCGTTCTGCGACTTCGAAGAGAACCACCCTGATCTTGTTTCCATTGACACTGCTGGGTCTTTTAATCACGAGTTATTGGATTTCTTCCAACAAGAACGAAAAGAGATGTGGGCCCTCACGGAAGCATCTGAGATATCTCACAACGTCTACTTAGGACCGACACCGGAGCCTGGTAGCATCGAGGAGCAAATGTTTGGTATCTTGATCGACTGTAGCGATCTGGGTCGATTGAACCCGCTTGCGTTGCAGCTCATTGCGGAAAGCCCAGGAGAGGCTGATAAACAGTGCTTCCTGGACTTTCCATCATCTGGCAGCATTCTACCGCCTACCTGGTCCCATGCAGAAGCTGATGGTATCCTTGAAACTTGCAAATGGATCTATTGCCTCGCTCACGGTACTTATCCCAAGTCGGATCTGGATGCGGCAGAACATGATGTTGATGGTGACACGCATATGAATCCCGAACAGCACCGAGGGAGCTTCGAAGTTCAGTCTCGAAGGATTCTTATTCATTGTGCTGATGGATACACGGAGTCTTCCATGCTCGCAGTCGCCTATTTATGTTACAGCACAGGGCTCTCTGTGCCTGACGCTTGGATACAGCTCCATACCACAAAGCGGCGTAACTTCTTTGCATATCCTACCGACGTTGCTCTATTGTCAGCTTTGTCATTCCGACTGCTCCGCGAGTCACCCACATGCACAGGTAAAAGCTTGTCAGAAATTACAGCTTTGAGTAAAAATGAGCCGAGTTGGTTCGCTTGTCTAGACGGATCACTTCCTAGTCGCATATTGCCATATATGTATCTTGGGAACTTAGGGCATGCGAACAGCCCGGATTTGCTGAGAGCCATTGGAATTGGCCAGATCTTAAGTGTTGGTGAGACGGCAATGTGGCGTGATGGAGACCTAGAGCAATGGGGGTCCGACAATGTTTGTGTAATTCAGGGAGTACAAGACAACGGCATTGATCCGTTGACGGAAGAATTTACTCGGTGCCTAGAGTTTATTAGTAAGTCAGACGCTTGTGGATGTTCATTGACTGGGTTGACTAATATATATATATATATATAGGCCGAGGAAGACGAAAGGGCACGGCAACGTTGGTGCATTGCCGCGTCGGTGTTTCGCGAAGTGCCACCATTTGCATAGCCGAAGTTATGCGGGCACTGGATGTCTCGTTCCCCCAAGCATACTGCTTTGTCAGAGCTCGTCGACTCAATGTCATTATTCAACCACACCTGCGCTTTGCTTATGAGTTATTAAGGTGGGAAGAGACCCTTCGCCAGGAGCGCCATCCAGAGAACCCAGCCAGAAGAGCTCTTGAATGGGGTGAGATTGCACGGTCCATCGCACTTATGAATCGACCATATTCTCGATGATATGTCTATTCATGTAGCAAGTATGATTTTTGGGAATTGATGCCTGGAACGTTAACGTGTGCACATTGGTCGGTGTCTCAATTGACGACAAGCCGACGACACACCGAAAGCTACCCACTACTTTTGTTCTTTCTTATACTGCATAATGGCCTGTCTACTCTACAAACACCTAGGTTGGATGAGATAAAAGGCAATGCACACGTCCGCATCGATTTTCTTTGTCATCACAAAGCACTTTACAAGTATTACGTCAAGAGCATCCTGGTATTAAGAACTATGGTATATTGATTCCACGGAGTAAGAGGTGGAATACTTGGGTTTGTCTCCGCGTGTTTGGCGTTTTGGATGGTCGTGGGGCTGGACTGGTTACCTGAGACTTGAGATGATATCAAGGAACGCTTGAATGGGCTTTTCTGCAGTGCCATTACGAGTTACGAATACATAGCAGCATGGAATCCTCAATATGTACCTGTAGTGGCGGCACAATGGTATATCGATGCTGGCACTACCAAGGCGTGATGTGTTATTTTACAACTTGTTCTGCTATGGTGTTACCGACATCCCATTCCAAGCCTTAAAAAGGTCAATGCTCACCTCACTTGCGCTTTCTACCACCCTAACATAACACGGTAGCTACTGTGACTGAGAAATAAATAAGGCATGGGTATTAAAGGGATTAATACTACTAATCGGCTGGAATCAACGCTGACGTTGTATCAGACCACACAAAGCGCCATACTCCTGCCGTACTCCTGGTCGCTCTTCCTCGTTAATGAACATTATGTTTCACTGTAGTGCCATTGTCGGACACGCCGGACCAAGATTACGTATATGCGGCCGCGTCATTCTTGTCGTCACCTTCCAGAACTCTGCGGTTGGGCTGTATTAGCGTCTTCTCTTTCCGTAAACACGGGCCCGGCAGCAGCCAGTAGACTTACGAGAATTGTTTCACAAGATAACCCTCTCCTCCATGCTCCATGTCGATGTTGTAAACGTAGAAGCCCCCGTCACTAGTAACGACCATAACCTGTGGGCTACTGCTACTCATCGCCACGACACTGCGAAGTGGGCCTGCAGGCGACTCGCCTGCAATTCGCGATGCTGCTCCTGTAGATGTGCTCTTAGGGATCTTGATGTACGCAAAATCTCTTAGTGGTTCCCACATTTCGGTAACAGACTGCGGCAGGTATGAACCCATGACACCCGCAACACCGCGGCCCATAATCTGTGAGGAGCGACGCAGCATGCTGCTGAAGGAGCCAGTTTGTCGTCGATTGACCGTGTGATTAGTGCCTGCTCCATTATTCACCCGGGCTGCCTCAGCCGCATCACTTCTCGGCGACTCTTCTGCGCTGTTACCAGGCGATTCGGGATCATCATGACTTCGTGCACGTGCCCATCTATCCAGCCGTGGTGATGTAGACTCGATAGGGGCGCCAGCTGGTGTTGTGTGTCCGGGAGGGGCCCCGAGTCTGAAGATATGAACAGTATCCGACGTTGAAGATACACAAAGTAGTGTAGAGCTAAGATTAAACGACATGCTGTAGATTGTAGAAGGGTAAGTGCCTCGACGGAATTGGAAAAGTTTCTGGCCCTTGGGTACAGAGAAGACCCGAATAATGGTACCCGTTTCGCTAGCTGTGGCTAGCAGAGTGCCCTCGTTGTTGAGACAAATGCAACATAGTGGTGATCTATGCGCCTCGATGACATTAACAGCCTTTAGGGATATAGTATCAAACACAAGAACCTCGCCTGACGTAGGAGCAACAAAGGTCGATTGAGGGGGGGCGTGAGCGGGCCGTCGCGCGTCAGCATCTTCTCGCGGCTTTGGGAGTGGATAGGCGATAAAACAGTTTTCGGAGGATGGCGAGAGAGCGCAGATAGCCGAGGGATTTGGGGATGTGGCAATGGTGTAGAGGAGGCTCATGTTGCTAATATCGTAAAGGTAGATTTCTTCTTCGAGAATGACGGCAAGGCGTTTTCGATTCAGTCGCACAGCGAGAACAGCGGAAGGAAAGGTGAGCTCACAAATAACAGAAGCCCTCTAAGAAAAAGTTAGCCAGGCAAATAATCACGGCTTAGAGCACCATATGTCACCTTCGTGTTCTGTATGATGAGATGTCGAGGTGACAGGATGAGGGCTACGAGCGAGGTCGAGAAGAGCATCTCAATGATGGCAATATTTCCATCATCGTTGCTGAATATTCGCGAGAAGGGATCGGTGTGGTATATGCGGAATCCTTTCGAGGTTCCTGGATACGGTGATCAGTCAATAAAGCTCCCCACCAACGAAGTAGGGCCAAGAACTTACCAACAGCTAGACAGCTGTGGTCCTGGTTGAAGGTTATGAAGTTGAGCGAAGGACTGGCCATGCCTTCGCTGTCGATAGGTACCGTTCGTAATAAGTAGATGATGTGGTTTTCCCACAGGGACGTGAATCGCAGAGGTCGAATATGGTATTGAAGTAGCACGAGGAGCAAGCACTTCAGGCGCAAACAAGACCTCTTACCAAGCTCTTAGCTTTTGATAAGACGGCTTTTGCAGAGATCCAGAAGACACCTCAATCAGAAACGTCGAGTAAGGGCGGTAACCATGGCCTTGGCTTGTGTGAAGGAAATACGTTTGTTGATCGAGCTGGACAGCTCTCGAGAGGCTGGGAAGCTCGAGATTGACGACGATCCACTCGCAACGAGCGCCAGACGCCGATACCTTCTGTTAAATGCCTGTGTGCTTGAAAATAGGCCCTTTGATTATTTATAAAACCGTTGTTGAGAAGCAAGTACTAAGTGCGCTTGGGTTGTCGGAGGCTCGGAGAGAGTTGCTCGAGAGGACACCAAAAGTGACGAAACCGTCGCAAGGTGGAGGTGGCGGTGGAGATTGAGAGGTGGAGGATCTGCCAAACTGTGCAGTTGCATTTGGTAAGGCAACTTCCATTCAGCGGGGTACCTAGTGGTCGCGCAAATCGGCCCATACCGACAAGTATCTTTTTTCCCGCGCACTAGCTCTACTTTCTCTCGCGATAGTGTCAAATTCTGCCACATGCAAAACTTCAGTTGATTGAATCAGCAGTGTCAAGTGTTGCCGTCAACCTGTACATATCATCACGAGCCTCAAGCCATGGCAGCGCCCAAGATTGGCGGAAAGTCCCGTCCAGAGCGGGTTTCCAAGACACAAGCTTTGAAAACACAGGCTCTTGATGATTTGATTATGGGAGTAAGTGGACCCTCCCACGCGTGAAGCCTCAACATGCCTCCTCAAGCTGAAATATGATTATAGACGAACAGTAGCAGCATAACTTCCAAAAGGAGTGTTGAGCGCTTATACTACCCAGATGAACCTCACTTCTTCCGTTACTTTGTCAACAAGTTCCAAAGAAGGGCCCCGCTCATTAACCGCGGATATTGGTTAAGACTGAGGGCCATTGATGTTGTTGTTCGACAATTTCTAAGAACCGCACCAGATGGCCGTCAAAAGGTTGTCATCAACCTTGGTTGTGGGAGGTAAACGAGTCTCCATCCTTGAACATGTAAGCGGTGCTAAGAACAATGCAGCGATGTTCTGCCTTGGCAGTGCCACACTCGCTACGCACATGACTGCGCAAATACCGTGTTTCTCGATATAGACTACCCTGATCTTATGCGCAAGAAGCGAGAGATTGTACTTCGTACGCCTGAGCTCCGGGAGCTACTTGGACAGGATCCTATT
This sequence comes from Coccinonectria pachysandricola, assembly GCA_003693555.1. Taxonomy (NCBI): domain Eukaryota; kingdom Fungi; phylum Ascomycota; class Sordariomycetes; order Hypocreales; family Nectriaceae; genus Coccinonectria; species Coccinonectria pachysandricola. The sequence continues at coordinate 50,105 of QUZF01000029.1, forward strand.
GTCGGCACTCGCGACGATGACCAAATACTCCTTCGAAGCGACAAATACTGCCAGCTTGGTTGTGATCTGAGGGAACTGGACGCTCTTCGGAAATGTCTGGAGTCTTTTCTTCCTCTGGCAGACTGTTCTGTTCTCTTCGTCGCCGAGGTCTCAGTGACTTACATGGATACGTTATCCGCCGATGCCCTCGTTGAATGGGCAAGTTCTATTGGACAAGGTCAGTATTCCATAGCATGTTGACTTTCCTTCTAGTACAATTACTCACCTGAACAGCTGAGTTCTGTCTCTTGGAGCAGATACTTCCGCATGGACCCAACCATCCCTTTGCCAAAACCATGTTGAGTCACTTCAACAAACTCAATACGCCCCTCAAGTCTGTTCACCAGTATCCGACCCTCACCACCCAGCAAACCAGATTCCAGAGCCGAGGCTGGTCACAAGTTGACGTATGGGATCTCTGGGAAGCTTGGAATAGCGAATATTTTATCAGTTCTGCAGAAAGAATGGCACTTGACAAGGTGGAACCCTTCGATGAGTGGGAAGAGTTCGTCTTATTTTCCCGGCATTACCTTGTACTGCATGCCAAAGCTTCAGAAACCAACGGAATTACCCAGGATGTGGAAGAGCCGTACCGTGGCTACGACTCAGTTGACCAGCTGAGAATTCACCATGAACTTTCGGGGGCTCCTAAACGCCGCTTTGGCGCTGCCATGAGTATAGAAGATGTCGAAGGACACGGCTATATCATCAACACGTTTGGATCAGGGTCAAGTGCGCGACTTGCATCCTCGGATGTGTTTACTCTAGGTTCAAGCACTCCACTTTCGATGTCTCCTGTTGGACCGTCCGCCAGGGTGTGTCACACCCTGACAGATCTTGGATCATCCGGAAGTCTTCTGGCTGGTGGTCGTGGGTCCCCCACGAGCGCTTTCCATGACTGTTGGATCTTCAAAAAGGACTCACGGCATTGGGAGAAGACCTTTGATCTCCCTTCACCACTCTACAGACACAGCTCTGCTCGTCTAGCTGGCTCTTCACTTGCGCTTGTCTTGGGCGGAAAAACCGGCCCTTCAGAGATTTCTGCTGATTGCTTCCTCTTCCACCCAGTAAAAGGCTGGCTTAAGTGCAAATCATGGGGCGTTTCTCCAGAGCCTCTCTATGGTGCTGTGGCCATCGCCGAAACGCATACACCCGAGAAGCAGGGAGTTTTCCGAGGCCTGTGGTCCGGCGGTATGAAGCAGGATGGTACCATTAATGATAAGGTATACCGGTGGTCATTGGATATTACTGGCACGGATGTGAGTTATTCCTTAGCTTTCATGACACGTAGTGGCCTCCGGGAATGCTAATACTTGTGTTCAGCCGTATATACAGTTCGAGCCTTGTGCTATCGCCGGCCCCTCGTCTGCTCTGTCGGTATTCGGTGCACACATCGCTACAATAGGCTCATATGCGGCCGTCTGCGGTGGTGTAGGAAAGCTCGCATCATCCCAAGGCCAAACTATCTCATTGGTTCGTTTAACGGATTCGGTTGAGATTGTCTTGTCAGCTCGCAATGGCACAGACAGTGAGCGATGGCCGTTTATGGTTGGATCGTCAGTAGTAAGCCATAATGGCCGACTCATAACGGTCGGTGGAGGTGCCACCTGCTTTTCCATGGGCACATATTGGGAAACTGATCTTTATGTCATCGATTTTCCTAGTGTTGATTCTGGATCATTGGGATTGATTGTTCATGAACGTCAAACGCTGGAGGTCTCCTATTTAGGCTCCCCAACGCTCACGCACCCCAAAACAGATACGTCCGAGCATATCGGCCCTGCTGCGAAAGCTAAAGTTCTGAACATTGGAAGAGTCCGACTTAGTTCGGAGAGCGACTTTAAAGATCTTATGAGGAGGAGAAGTCCCGTTGTTTTGGATAGTCTCAACATGGGACCATGTGTGGATACGTGGAGACCGGCTTATTTGTGTCAGCGTGTTGGCGGAGAGCAAGAAGTAAGATGTGCGTCAAATTTCGATTAGCCATGAAGCTAATAATCCTAGGTCGTTGTCCACGAGTGTCAGGCAGATACGGACAAGTTGGACTTTAATGCCAAGAACTTTCGCTACGTCACTGAAGCTTTTGAGAAGTTCATGGACAAAGCTAGTCGCGGGTCAAGAGTTTACTTGCGCGCTCTATCCAAGGAAAAACCAACTGAGACTCCGGCCAACTTCTGGAAGGACTATCCATCTCTAGCTGATGATTTCCGCCTTCCCAATGAACTTTGCTATGTGAAAGATACTTGTTTCAGCTCTGTTCTGCGAATATCGGGCAAAGTCAACATGTGGCTTCACTACGATGTAGGTTTTCTGGTAGCAGTTCATGACTGAGACGTGGATATTGACAAGTATAGGTTATGGCTAATATTTACGTGCAAATACGCGGCTCGAAGCGAATGATACTCTTCCCGCCAACCGATGTGAGCCATCTCGCCTTCGCTCCTGGTGCCTCTAGCTCCAGCCTTGATGTATTCTCCCAGCTTGACAGCCCGCAGCTTGCAGCCACACACCCGCACGAAGCTGTGCTCAACCCTGGCGATGTCCTCTTCCTACCACCGATGTGGTTCCACACGGCGACACCCACGACCGACACGAGCATTGCCGTGAACGTCTTCTTCCGTGACCTCGAAACCGGATATTCGGCTGGGAGAGATGTCTATGGTAATAGGGACCTCGCAGCGTACGAAAAGGGGAGAACAGATGTGGCCAAAATTGCCAAGAGTTTTGGAAACTTGCCAACTGAAATTCGACAGTTCTATCTCGCACGGCTTGCAGATGAGCTGCGGCACGAGCAGGAGCAATAGATACGATGGCCAATGTGAAGCCATCGCATGTGCCACTTGACCTCTCCCAAATTCAGCATGGTTCGTCCTTCAAAAATACGCTTGGGTATGCAGATTTGCCCGGCTGAGCGTCTGTGGCAAATAGGATAAATAAAATGGGAAACTTGGCGAGTGGATAATCGTATCTGCTGAGGTATCGTCGAGGACAGATGAGAAGTATGTCTCAGATGTGCGTACTACGTAATCACAGAAGTAGCCAGAAGCCAGGCAAGACTGTCAGGAGAGGCGTTCCCATGGTATCAGATATCACAAATATACCGCCCTTGTCGGTCTCTCTTGCATGAACGGGTCGATTGATAGCTTTCGTGGCGCAATTGCTAAGCAGCACGTAGAGCCATATTTGGTAGATGCTCGAAGGATTAGGCATTTCCATCTCGTTCCTTATGTAAGATTAAGCGATCAAAATAGTCCCGAGTCATTTCAAAACACTTGCGTGTTTATTCACACATTCAAATAATGGCGCATATGCACCTCGAAGTCGAGTTTAATGCCCCAACACTTCCCTTGCTTACAACAAACCGCCATAATGTTGCTATTCGGACGAACATAGGCATTGTCCTTACCTCTTTCAGCTGTAAACCGGCTTGCTCCTAAGACAGCCGTTATAACGGCATGCTTGGCCTCATGGACTTGCCGGACGGCCGCCGAACCCCTCGAACGTCTGGTGGCGCCCCCTTGCCTGATAGTTCATGCAACTTCTTCTGAAACCAGTTTGCTGTAAAAGAAAATCGTAGGAAACGGCGGAGACGTACGAGGCTTGAAATAGCGCAGAGTAAAAAGCAAGACAAAAAAAAGGAAAAAAAAAGGAAGTAACTTAATCCGCAACGAGACCGTGGGCTGTCTTTCAGAATGAGGCTGAGGAAATCTGCGGAAGAAGTAATTCAGGTTAGGAGCGACGGCGTGGATTGTTCTCAGCCGCAACACCAGATCACAGGATTGACATGGGTCTCGATATCCTAGCACTAAAATGTAAGCAAGCATCTGGTTCCGACGGTGGAAGAGCTCTTTGGTTTGTTTTTTGTCATGTTCCGAAAGTCGTCATTGGAAAGCATCGCGTCTACCCTACTACCTCCGACAGACACTGAGCATCGGCTGAGTTGAAGTGTCATTTAAAAAGTGGTTTGCTCGAACACTAAATGCCATCGTAACGCAAGCATGTTAATGAAGATGCCCCAGCTCATGCACCCACGGATCTGGCCGACATCTCGGGAACCCTGGTGTTGGGCCTGCAATAAGCCCGTACGTATGTATCCCTGTATCAATGTTAGCGTTCTTTCGAGATGCCAAACCTCAGCCGACGATGTCGACTCTGGGATTATTCGAGGTCTATCTAATGAGCAAGCAGCAATGAACTCTGTTTTGCGGGCAGACTCACAAAAAGCAGGGAGCATTGTAATACGCAACAACGACCAACGTTCCTGCATTTTTTTTCTTTCCTTCTTTTTTTCCCTTTCTGTTTTGCTTTTCCCTCACTTCAGCCCTCCCTCCCTCGAATCGGATCCATCACCACATGTACAGTAGCTTACCTATCCCTCGCCCTGCTTTCCAGGTGTCTCCCACATCGGCCATTCATGCTCGGAGGAGGACTAGACTACTAACTTAGTAGATAGTAGTCTGTAACATCGAAGCTTCTCCTTCGGCCAAGTGAACCGAGGAGAACCCGGCATCTTGGCTCACGGTTCTTTTCGTGGGCTCAACAGACTACAGCGCACATCATTCTCCACCAGCATCTGAAAACTTCTGAAGATCCGGCAACAGCGACCCGATATATTCTGAACTGAACAGCTCTGAGCGGAGACAGAGCCTTGGCTTCTGCATTCTTCGTGCTCCCTGTTTTCGGCACTTTGCTTTTGAGCAGACCATAGTAAGTCTGATGAAAGTGTAGTTGCAGTGGTAGGAGCCACATAACTTAACTATGTAACGTTAACAGAAGATGAGCTTCAAGCTAAAGCAACTCGTAATACTAATTAACCGGCTTATCTAACCGAACTCATCTCCCTAGTCTAGTTTACAGTAGCTAACCTGTTTGTAGTCCAAGTGTTCCGGGCCGCACTCAACACGCTCCACGACGCCACTATCCCCTGGATCTACCACCTCTCGCGCGTGGTGCGTGACCTCGAGCGAGACACATCAGGGAGAGGCAACCAGAGTCAGGGGAAAATATCTTGCTCACTTGATCCCCTACTAGATTGAGACTCCAAGCTCAAAGTGATACACGACGGCACGTACTCGGGCTGCTGGGACGTGTTACACAGCTTGTGTTTTCTCGGACGTTGTATGCCTGGTTGCATTACACACCGCACCACCAGTACTTGCAAGTCATGGGTACGCAAACCATAGACTGGCTCATGCATCTCATAGGATATTACCGATGCATGTAAGCCACGCTCTCGCCAACTCGCCGGGATGATATTCAGCTATGGTGCATACCTTGAGCAACTGAGTCCGCTGCCCGACACTCTGAGTCTGATCACTTGCTTATCCCTGTCGTGCATGCTGCCGGTGTGGAGTGCATATCTGGAGGGCCATCGGGAATTCCTCCCACACACATCCACCATCCAGCCCAACCACAACCTAAAGACACACACTTGTGTGTCTCGAAAAAGAAACCTCCCCTGGTAAATCAATGCGGCACCAAATGAAAACCATGGCCAAGCGGTTTGTACGCCTCTGCATACATGGGGCTATGTGTGAACCAAGTCAAGTACTTAGATGAGAACCATCCCGTAAATGCTTTCGTGTCAATCCCTCTTCATGCCTTCGACAGCAAGACTGTCAACTGTCCATAGCGAATCGACACGTTAGTTTCTTGAAGTCATGTTATCTCACGAGGACTTACTTCGCGAGTATCAAGGCCAAATCGTACCTCAGACATACAATGCTGGCTTCGTCGCTCTCAGCTATGTCGTCAGTCTCGTTGGCGCGGCCTCGACACTCGAACTCATGAATCGTCGGACTGGTTTCAAAGGTCTTTTCAATCAGTAAGTTTTCGACCCTGTGTAAATGTCACCCTCGAGTGATAGCATCACGCTGACCAAACCAGTCTTCTCCTTGTGAGCTCAGCCGTCACAATGGGTGGCATCGCCATCTGGTGCATGGTAGGTACCTGTAATAGACTTTCAAGCGCGATCAGTTTTAGAGGGCTCACTCTTGGATTACTGTAGCATTTCATTGGTAACCGCGCTATCGATCTCGCCGACAAGCAAGCCGAACTGCAGGTCGCCTACTCCTCCGGCTTCACGGCCGTGTCATTCTTCGTCCCCATCCTTGTTCTCCTAGCTGCCTTCCTTGCCATTGGAACCAACGAAGCTGTCTCCTGGTGGCGTGTCATCATCGGCGGCGTCCTCTGTGGCACTGCCGTGTGCGGTATGCATTACCTCGGTAACGCCTCCATTGCCAACTATAAGTGCGTCTACGAGCCCGTCTACGTCGTCGGTTCTGCTATCATCGCCGTGGTGGCTAGCGTCGTTGCTCTCGCCATGTTCTTTGTCTTTCGTGCCATGTGGGCAACATCTTGGTGGAAGCGCGGTATATCTGCCGTGGTGCTGGCGGGCGCCGTATCCGGAATGCATTGGTGTGCGGCAGTCGGGACGAGATACCGACTTGTCGACGTAAAACCGGACAGGAACGAACCGTCGAGGAGTGCGACGGTGATAGTCGTCATTTGCTTGGTATGAAATTTGAAGCTGCTGCAATCAGCTTGAAGATCTTCTCTCTGACAGACTCTAGTCCCTGAGCGCTTGCTTCATCCTCGCTGGGTCTGCCATCCTCCGAGCGAGGAATATGAGAAGATCAGCACTTCGTGCGCAAAAGGTTACTCTGGCAGCGACCATATTCGACAGACATGGCAGAGTCCTTGTCGACACCGATGGAGTCATTCCAAGTACCGTCGTCACCAACTCATTCTTGGAAAAGGTAGAGCAAGACCCTCCACTTCTCAAATTGCGTAAGCTAATAGTGAAAGACTGGCAAGCAAGGGTTTGGCATTGGCCATCCTCTTTTCCACTGGATGTTTCATGCATCAAGGAACTGGGAGAGCATATCCAGCTTCATCGGTGGAATGAGGCGACATCTGATGCAACTTCCGCAGGCCGGCCGTGGTGTAGATGGCCGCCACAACATCCAGCTCATCAACGAGCACTGGGAGACAATTGATGATTATGAGATTGTGATTCGCGAGCTTTTCTGCCTTGCAGCCGTGGCTCTAGCAGATCGCCTCGGTCAGCACCTCACATCCGTTGGTGAGCTCTGGGATGAGATCCTACCCACAGGCACAAGAGGACGACAGACACGTGCGCAGCTACAGAGAAGCCTCCGTTCGAGTACTAGTTCGGAGCACACGGAACTTCCAAAGGACGACGATATGGTAGAGAAGGGCTTCTGGCAACATGATTGCGCTCAAGGATCGCTCATGTTTCTTGTCCAGCGAGTGGAGACGGATCGTGACGCCGATAGACTGGTATCTGCCGGTTACCGATTCGCGGAGCCACACCAAGTCAGCGAGAGAATCCGGTCAAACATGCAAATCCAAAGTCTCGCATTCGAGTCTAAGCTCCTAGAAATGGCGGCATATTCAAGCCGACAAAACCAGACTCCGCCTGGAGTGCACGTTGGCTTCTTTGCCATCCGGGCTCGCATCAACTCTCTTGGCTTCGAAGTACTGGTGCGGAACGGAGCGAGAAATATGCTGCCATCAATCTCTCTCCCGTTACAGAAGCTGGAATTGTGGCACATGGATTTCTTGAAGCGATACAAAAACGTATCCTTAGCACGGCTCATTGACCAGCTTAGTCGAAAGGATGAGATGTACCCACGCAACGCCGCCGAGGTCCAATTTGCGACAGAACTGCTGGAAGCATTTCAAGAGTTGCGGAAGGCGATACAAGAACCTTTCCTGGAAGATGCCATCCTCACTTCTACCGTTGTACCGCTGCCATGCCGTGACGATGCTGGACAGGCAAATGCAACGTTTATCGCGTTGCGGCTCGTGATCCCCATACACTCAGTCTTGTCCAGCCCACACTGCGAGTTTGTGCCACTCGGCTTTTTCAAGATGCATCAAGGGTCTGGTAACACCGACCATAATTTTCAGCGGGCGATGCATCAGGACTTCGCTCCTGTTATTCGGGCTGCAGAATCTAAACGTAAAGGCCAGATAACGGAACCATCAACGGCGGTTTCTAGACTTTGGCCATTTCGCCATGCTTACGATAGCAGTGCGACATCGGAGAAACCTGCACATCCAGTGGCAGCCTCACGCCGCCTGTCGTCGACCAACTCAGTCCAGTCCGGCTCGACAATCAACCTTTGCGCATCTAACGGCAAGACTCGAACGTGCTCGATTGATACGGAAGACGATGTAATCACTTATGCCTCGCGTGAAACCTCTCGGGACCCCACAGGGCCGTTTGGTGGCATCATGGTCTTCCAGGAGATTACAGTGAATGTTCAAGAGGGCTTGAGACCGGAAGAGACCGGCCCGGGGGCGATCGATGGTAAAGAAACGGAGTCCATCGAGATCAAATCCTCACGCAGGACAGGAACGACGGCCGGGATTGAGATGCGGGCGATGGGACACGTAGGGACAAATGTACAAGCCGGAACGCCGGCTTTGGGGATGGGCAGGGCAGCTGAGATCTGTGGATTGGGGAGTGATGGGTCATTTGTGGATGTTTTGTTTGCTGAGTGTGTTGAGGGACGCTGAACTGGCAGAACGATCAATAACGGAGCCGACGCGCAGGTTTATACATGATGGAATCGATGTGACGAGACATCAACAGTTGCATCGAAAAAAGATAACTGTAGTGGAATTGGAAGCGTAAGCGTAGAAACTGTAGACTTAAGTTAGTTAAATTAGATACCCATCCTAGCCATGACAAAACCGCGTAGGAGATGATAGCGCATTGACTCACGTTAAAAATCCGATATCACCAAGTCTGTTGATATGGTGTTGCTACATTTGGTATTGTGATAGATATTTAAGTGGTTTGGGGGAGACATTGGGGGTCTTCTTAGAGAAGTATTGATTGGTGGGTAAACTAGCATTGGAAGCAAGAGGATCTTGGCGGATCGTGGCACAGTTGAGTGATTGTGTAGAGAATATCGAGAGGTTACTCCAGGGGGGGCAGTTGGATGTACGTACGTACGCGCATAGGAATTGATCCAGGCTAGAAAATTAAAGGAATAAAATCGAAATGCATCACCTCACGAGGATAAGGTACGAAACTACGCGCGACATGGGATCACGATCATGTGCATTCACAAACAAAAGGTTCCCCCAGTTTTACCAATTTCGACCCACAGAGGTGGAACCGCGAGTTGAGCAGCTGACGTCTTTGATAATTGTACAGGTCTGGGATTCTTCGATTTTCAATGATCAATTCGCGAATGAAAATTGGGTCTGGGGATATGGAGTTGAGCAAGTGCCATCACAATGTTCATTGTTTCTGGAGTGCGGGGGGGGGATTGCGATTCGTAGAGTGTTGGTCTTAGGGAGGGTTCCTGCCTTGTTTGTCGCAACCATGGTAATTGTTGCATCATTGTATACTCTAGCGAGGTAGTAGTCAGAGAGGTTGACCTCCTCTCACGTTGGAGCCAACGTGATTTCCTTCTTTTCCTTGACAGAGAGAATGACGGTATTCTATGATTGACCTCAAGACTCGGAGGGAAAGAAATCTCTTGGTCTAGCCGATGCCGGAAGCGCGAGGCGTTTCCCCGCGCTGGAGAGCCTGGAGAGGCTGAAGCTTCCCCCAACTTCCCGATGGTTCCCTCCCCTTTCCTCTTCCCCCAACCTCTCTATCCCTGTCAACAACCCCTGCTCCTCCACCGAAGCTCAGAAGACCCAAGAAGATCAGAGCTCCAAACCTCAGAAGCTAGATTGAGAGCTCCGCGCGGCCACCCCCCCAAATGATCAATTCTACAACTGCATTTGCCGGTCCGACAGCTCTACCCGCCAATGAGAAGACAGGGGAGCAGAGTGTGCGAGAGCCCCCCCTGAAACATTCACGATAAATGTCTGCATAGCACCGCGCCGTGCCGGACGGGACGTGGAGGCTTTGATTGATATGCACTGGGCATCGGGGCCCCACGCAACTGATAGCAGTCGGAGTCTGTACCTGCTCCCGTGCTGCATGTGAACGCAATAGGTGCAGTTTCTATCTACACGCCTGCAAAACTACATCTCGCGGGTAGTAAATATGCCTGCATGATACCTCAAAGAGAAATCTAAAGAGAACGAGACAGACTCAGTGCGAACGCTGTTACGCTTTGGTCTAATAACGTCTTGAATAGCAGCAACGTTCAGATACATAGTGCGTAGTTAGCATTGGGCATCAGCAGCAGCAGGGAGCAACACGACAATCAAAAGATTGCAGTAACTTAATAACCATGAGATGAGACTAACAAGGAAAGTTCATCAAGACCAGGGGCTGCCTAAGAGGAGGGGCAAAAAGAGGGTCGACCGGAGCCTCAGCGGAGCAATCTCTCGACTCTAAATGGAGCTCGACGAAGTTATTGACTCTGTTGACTTTTCTCTGTCTTGGTGTTGAGCGACCCCCCTCCCCCCACACAAAGTGGCCGACAGAACTCCACAGAAGTGCCCACTCGCACCGTCATAGTCTACCTTTTCGGCCTCGCAGCACTGAAGGAAGCGGAAGTATCGAATTGTTGAACGCGCATGTGCCAGCAAAGCGCTGCCACTCGCCAGTTTTAGGGACGCGCACTTGTTGTAGGCTAAGTTACTTGTTTTTCTTCTTCTTCTTCTTCTTCTCTATAATGCTACAGTAGGTACAGGTTTGAGAGCTCGCTCTCCTGGGCCAGGGCTGCCGCTGCGGATCCGGCCCCAAACCACTCCGTCCACTCCCATCCACCTGTCTCATTCCCACCCTCAAACTATCTACCACGCACCGCCACGTCTTTTTCTCTCTCCTTGAACCATACCTGCGCTGCTCTCTCCTATAAACTTTTCTAACTCCTCTCCTCAACTTCGCAGCCCTTCTTCTTCCTCTTCCCCCCTTCTCTCCCTCCTTCTTTCACTATCATCTTCTTTTAACCTCGCAAGCATCGTCTACTTACCTTACTTGGTATAATCTCAGGAAGTTTTTGCTCTCTGACCTCGGTTCTACTCCCTTTGGCCTTTGCATCATCATTAGTATCTCGACCTCCTCGACCTCGACCTCGACCTCGACCTCATCCTACAGAATAATAGCCGTCGTTTTCTTGTCGGTCGCAAGTATATGATAATACCACTCGCTTGCGAGCCTTCAGTTGCCTTAACCTGCACTACAATCGCGCAAAGAGCAACTTGCGAATAGCCGCAGCGCATTCGCAACTTCACCATGTCGCCCGCCGCTGGCGCGCGAAGCGCATTGCGCCGCTGGGCTCTTCCCGGTGCAGTTGCCACCACCGCGGGCGTGCTTGCCTACAGCTACCGCCCGCGCGATATCCCGGGGATCTCTTCCCCTGCTGTTCCGCCACCCATCTATGGCGCTGATGGCTCTTTCAAGCTGCCGCGCTTCCCCAAGGTGAAGTCTCGCGATGAACAGCTGGCAGATCTCCGCCTAAGTTCCCAGCCTGAGACGCCTGAGTATGACATGCTCATCATTGGCGGCGGTGCAACTGGCGCTGGTGTCGCTCTCGATGCTGCTTCTCGTGGCCTCAAGGTTGCCATTGTTGAGCGTGACGACTTCAGCAGCGGTACCAGCAGCAAGAGCACCAAGCTCGTCCATGGCGGTGTGCGCTACCTCGAAAAGGCCGTTTGGAATCTCGACTACAACCAGTACAAGCTTGTTAAGGAGGCTCTCAAGGAGCGCAAGTACTTCTTGCAGACCGCTCCCCATCTGAGCTCTTGGCTTCCAATCATGCTGCCCCTTGATAAATGGTGGAAGGCCCCTTACTTCTGGGCTGGTACCAAGTTTTACGATTTCCTAGCTGGTAGCGAGGGCATTGAGAGCTCTTACTTCCTCACTCGCAGCAAGGCCCTCGACGCTTTTCCTATGCTTAAGCCCACTGATTTGGTCGGTGCCCTCGTTTACTACGATGGTGCCCACAACGACTCCCGAATGAATGTCTCTATTGCCATGACTGCTGCCCTCTACGGTGCCACTGTCGTCAACCACGCCGAGGTTTCCAGCCTCATCAAGGACGGCAACGGCAGACTCGCTGGTGCCAAGGTCAAGGATTTGGTTGCCGAAAAGAATGGCCAGCCCGCTGAAGAAATCACGGTCAAGGCCAAGAGCGTTATCAATTGCACCGGTCCCTTTACTGACTCCATCCGCAAGATGGACGATCAAAAATGTCCCGAAATTGTCGCTCCTTCTTCTGGTGTTCACGTTATTCTCCCTGGTTACTTCAGCCCCGGCAAGATGGGTCTCATCGATCCCTCCACCTCCGATGGTCGTGTCATCTTCTTCCTCCCTTGGCAAGGAAACACCATTGCTGGTACTACCGATTCGCCTACTACCATCTCTCAGAACCCCGTGCCCGATGAGAAGTCCATCCAATGGATTTTGGACGAAATCAGCCACTACCTTGCTCCTGAGATCAACGTTCGTCGGGGAGATGTTCTTGCTGCTTGGTCCGGTATCCGTCCCCTGGTTAAGGATCCCAAGGCCTCCAACACTGAATCTCTCGTCCGCAATCACCTGGTAGACATCTCTTCTTCCGGTCTCCTCACCTGTGCCGGCGGCAAGTGGACAACCTATCGCCAGATGGCCGAGGAGTGCGTTGACGCCGCTATTGAGGAATTCAAACTCAAGCCCAAACCCTTCCCCAATGCTCCACGTATCAGCGGTACTGAAATGGTCGATGACGGCGCAATTCTTGACGGGTCATGCCAAACTCACAAGGTCCGCCTCGTCGGTGCTCACGGTTTCAGCCCCACCCTCTTCATCCCCGTCATCCAGCACTACGGCATTGAGACCGATGTCGCCAAACATCTGACCGAATCCTATGGTGACCGCGCCTGGACCGTCGCTACTCTCTGCAAGCCTACCCAGGAGCGCTTCCCTGCTCGTGGCGAGCGCATCTCCCAGCTGTACCCCTTCGTTGATGGCGAAGTCCGCTACGCTGTTCAGCACGAGTATGCCCAGACTGCTATTGATGTTCTTGCCCGCCGCACCCGGCTCGCATTCCTCAACGCCCAGGCCGCTCTCGAGGCCCTCCCTAAGGTTATCGATATCATGGCTGGAGAGCTTAAGTGGGACCGTGCTCGCCAGGATCTTGAGTGGAAGGAGTGTAAGTTAACATGAACCCCGTTTTCCTACCGTTGCATTGTCCAGTATCCTGACTTTGATTCACAGCTGTTGCTTTCCTCGAATCCATGGGTCTTCCCCAGCCCATGCTTTCGGTCACCCGACAGCAGGTCGAGCAGGGCAAGATCGACTTTGCCAGCTCTCTCGAGTGGAAGATGTATTCCCGGCACGACAAGCCCGCTGAGGTCGAGCAATGAATTTTTTTTGCAGCGAAGAACAATCGATCTAGCCGAATGAGGGTTTCCTTGAACATCTGGACCAGTTATATCCAGCAACACCACACCGAACATACAGAACATAGGTACAAGCGCTTACGAGATACAAGTCCTAATACAACAGTAGACATATGCGCGGCCTCGATGTATAATTGAAGGCGTCAGGAAACAAGGAGATGTGGCGAGGATTGAACCTCTACTCTCCATGGTATGGATAGCATTAGAAAGTGGATGGTGTCGGGGTTGTTTTTTTTGCGTCGTGAAGGATTGGATTAACGCGATATCAGTCCATAATGAATCATATCATTCTACGTCAACTGCGTATGCACAATTTTGAAGTCCATTGCTTCATCTACCTTCATCTACATCATATCTCACTTTAGTCCGTTTGTTCCGCACCCTCTACTAGTTACCAATGTCATATTTCTGCACCGAGATTCAGGGTGTCTACCTGCTTGTTCTTATCAAAAATCCTCGTCCTTAGTTTGACACTGCTGAATATTGTGCCTGCCAATTTGCTGCTGAATTCTAGATTTCTTTGAACCCTAGTTCGTAACGATATATACATGGTTAGCAAGATAACAATGTCCTGCCAGTCGTTTTCGTAATTGGGTTATAAGAAGAATAGTTACACCATGCTACGACGGTTTCAAAGACTCTAGACCAAACTTGGTTTGATTGTTGGCTACTCAAATCCGTCAGACCGTTACATCATATCGAAGGAAGATGATACATCCACGAAATCTCCGGGTCAAAAGATAAAATAGTTGATAAGCCTGGGCTGTATTGCCCTGGTGGTTGGTTTTATTATCCAGTCTGAAGTTGTTCATTCAGACTGACAATTCTCACTAAACATCATAATCAAAGGGTATCGTTTTGCTCGTACAGTCCAGTCCGACCGTCAACATAGTTTCCAACGTCATGTACTTCTTGAAAACTCCCAATGCTTAACAACGCAATCCCATGTTCCTGACTTGGAAACAGTACCTAAAACGCCTCGCCATGCTCTATACATGCAGCCAACGCCATAAAAACGAAACGCAAATTACAACCCGTCGTTTTGTTGTAGTGCATCAGAGATGCCAATGTCGAATACCTCGCCCCTAAGAGTTTTTTACCCAACCCTGAGAACTCGCTGAAGAAGTTTGACTTTGCTCCCGTCGGCTCGCCGAAAACGAAGGACCGACTCCCGGTCGTCGCCGGAGCCTTCAGCCTGATCAAGTTCCAAGGTATAGTGGCGAACCAGCTCGGCTTCCCATCCGTAGACATCGGTTTGGTCGCCTGACTGGGAGCAGTTAGGCTCGGGCATACTCATGTCCACGCTGTAACAGCTCCCGGCAGAATACGGTAGGTAATTGGATAAGTCTTTGAGCGAGTTGGCGCTCGTATCGCTAACGCTTGAGTGATCGGGTCCCGCAAAAGGATTGATAAGTGTAGGAACCCTGTAGGGTTGCTCATGCGAAATCTGCGAAGGTAATCCTGAGGAAGAGAGTTCATTATGGTGAGCCACGGGATTCTTAGACATCTTTCTTGTCCGTATCCTGATGCTCTTACGCACAAGAGACATTGGGTAACCGTTACGGCTCCCGGCGAATTTTGCGGTCGTGCCGTCCCTATGACCATTTGACCCATGATCGGGATACCAAACCCCTCTAGGCCCACAGAAGTCAGACCTCTGGTAAGCAGGGCGAGTTTGAGTGTCCCCAGAATTGGCAATTTCATCAGGGACATTGTTGGTCCAATCAAGTGAGTTGGACCTTGTAGGTAACGGCATGACCTGTGGCCTTCATAATGCATCTTGCAAATGCGTGCGATCAGCACAGGATGAAGAAGAAGAAGTAGGAGTAGACCGGCGATTCGAGCTCTTTCGCGTGAATCCAAGCTTGGCTCCCATCTTCTTCCATCCCTTGTTGTGAGCGGCTACGGCGCGTTGTAGCCCCCCTGGGGAGGCGCAAAATGTCCATTCGGAGGTAGGGGGTGTCGTTGGGGGAGTCATAGGCTCCAATGACTGTGGCGAGGTGCAGTCGCTGTCGTCCGTGAGTCCCTCGAGCTCGGCCGATCCAGTAGATCGAGTATGGCCGATCATTCTGTTAGTAAAAGGGGCTCGCGGTGAGCGAGTACAAACATCGGAAGATCCTTCAAGATGGCAAGGTGAAACGGACTGGAGAAATGGCAACAGTAGAGAGTCGTTCATGAGCTCAAATAGTATCCGACTAGCATCGTCCAGGTGGGAAGGGTGAGGAGGGGTGGGCCCACAGGGAATGTCAAGCATGTGGTCTCGCACATGAGCAGGGATATTGACTTCTCGAGGAGCGCAAGGGATGATGTAGACCTGCATCAACTTCTCCCACAACGAGCAAACCCTGGCATCGTTCTGCTGGGAGCGAAAGGGTGCATCGGTAATCAGTTCGTTATAGAAGGCGGCGTATCGTTGGGCATCAAGAGTGAATTCTAGGCTCTCCATGCAGTGGTTTTGGGAGAGGTAGGCCATGAATGCAGTAAGAGTCCATGGCGGAGAGGAGACGTCGAGAAGAATCTCGGTCAAGGTAGGAGGTCGGGAAGCCATGATATCATGTAAACTTGTCTTTCCCGATGCAAAAGCGTCGCTCACGGGCCTAGAAGACGTATATTCGGCATCGAAGAACTCCTCGAATGCAGAAGGAGGCTGTGGTGGTGAAGTTGACTGGAATCGTGTGTTCAAACTCTCGAGTGACTGCAGTCGTAGGTGCGACTTTCCCATTATATCTTGCGTTGAGATGTTGTGACACGTCCCCACCTAGGAGGGATTGGTGTGATCGTTAGGCGACAAGGTATACGGAAGGAATCAGAAAGGCAAACCCGCAAATGAAGTCGAGCGGGAGCCGTAGGGGTCAAGTAGTGCCGTCTAGCGAAGAGCAAGTGGAGATGGTCTGACGCAGCGAATGGGCGCAGTGCCGCTGTATGACGGAGCAAGAAGCGGCGTAAAGTCTAAACTGGCGATCTGATTGTGCACCGCCTGTGAACATTCGATTGGGTGACCAGATCGATTGGCTCTCTCTCCCACAGTAGAGATTGGCTAGACCTGAGACGGGAAAATTGACGGATGATGACAATTGAACCAGAGAGGATTCACTTTGTGAAAGCCCGATCCAAGCAGCAAACGCCGTTCTGAGATGCGTGGTCTAACGGGGAAGACGAATTGAGGTGGCTGAATCGGAGGGTGTTCCGGCGACAAGATCGAAAGGGCGCGGGCCACTATCCAGTGTATCCTTCGACCAGAGAAATGCGCGGAGAGTGACAGCAGAGCAACTGGAATGTGAAGGCTGATGTGGTGGAGAATCAGTCGTCGAGGTATCAATGAAGCAATGGCGTTACCAGTTGCGCGCGTTGCGACGGAGGATTCTATGGCTGAGACAGGGAGACAAAGAGATAGAACAGAAGCGTCGAAGTGACTTTGGTGGCGTATGAGGGACGTAGAGTTTCGGAGTGTGACTCTGGGTGTGATGAGGAAGAAGTGTGCAGGGGCTAGGACTGAACAGATGGCGGGCTGGAGCGAGCACGAGGACAGGATTGACGCCTCGGAGGGTGGAAGCGTAGATTGTACTGTAGGCCCAGACCTGGTAAAGAAGAGTGATAATCAGGTTCAGGCTCTAGCTGGGGAGCTCGCGATAGGTGTGGTGATGGAAAGTTTATCGTAGGATCGGCGGATGTGTCGTTCGAAAGTCGAAGTTGGTTCCCGGCTTGGCGGGTTGGTGTTGGTTACTTGGCTGCTAGTCGGACTAAGCTGATTTCGTAAGTACTGTGTAGGAGGCCGCAGCTGGTTTTAGTCACAGCTGAGGAGAAAGGACGTCTGTAGTGCGGATATGACTTGGCAACCGATTTTTGGCCAGCAGAGACAACCGAAGGATCGATAGAAGATTTCGAAGGAAGAGAGGGAGAGGGAGAAACGGTAACCTGGTTTTGGGTTCTGTGATGCTTTAAGAGAGAGTCGATCGACAGACAAACCCCGGGGCAAGACTTGGGCAGGCCCCCCCTTCCGGCGCAGTGCAAGTGCCGTGAGTGCACACACCAGAATCTCTGCAGCTGCTACGCTACAGTGCCCTCTGTATGTGCAATACGGTACCGGGCCGCTGCCAGAGAAGGGGGGGGTGGGCGGCGGGGGGTTGCAGCGGGTACCGAGTGACTTGTTCCGCGATAGATTGTGTGGCTATCCGCAGACGGAACGGAGAAAAAAAAGAGGAGGCTGTTTGGATGCCAAGGTCAAGGCACAGAGAGCGAGCTGAGTCTCGGAGACATGGGAAACAGACGAAAGTGGAGGCGTATGCGTAACGCAGACTGGAAGCGATGGGTTGTCAGTTTCTCAGTGGCGCTCGATGGGCCTATTCATTGGCGATGGGCCACACGGTGGCCCCTGTACGAGACCAAGAGACCACTCCCACGGAGAGAGCGAAAGGGCCAGTCCCAAGTGGACGACGCTTGATCAGGGCCCTGCACTGTAAGGGGACACTAGGGGGGGGGAGGGTTCTAGCAGCTCTGCAGCTCTAGCGACTGGCCATGTTCCTGGTGAGCCCACTGCGGCGGAGCCTGGGAGCTGGCGACTGATCGTTCACTGACGGCGACCACGATGGCCAGATCGGGCGGCGGACAGTGCTGATTCAATACGCATACTGCACAGTACGCTAACGCCAGGACGGCTCAGATGCAAAGGGGACGAGGATGTTGAAAACGGCGGGATCCGTTTTCGGATTCCCAGTACTCTGTTTGACTTATTAGCTTTCCGTTGTTGCCGAGCTTTCTTTGTTGCTGGGATGCTTTCCATTCTCTCTCTCCCACTTTACCAAACAGAACAATAAGCCCTGCAGCATCCGGAACTGTTTGTCGATCTCCTACCTCCAGAAGGTCTGGATTGTCCGTGCCTGTTTCAAGAATTAGGTTCACCAAGGAGAGTCACGGGCTTGGCGTCACTGGGCACAACTTACCGTAGCACTTGTACGAGCGTCGGTAGTTGCGGTGCGAGGACAGAACCTTCGATAACCTCCGAAGCTTCCATAACCCTCACCAAGTCAAGGCCCGATCGTCAGAACCAGGCGTAGCAGTAATGCACCGTCCCGCGCCGTTCAGGGAGATTTGCAAGATATCAGGGCGATCCGGACAGCACCGCAGCGTGGCAAACTTGGGTAACTCAAAGAGCACTTGCCAGGCCACAGTGACGCAAACCTACCTGAAGCGATGAACAGATGGATTTGTGCTGGAAGCGCGCTAGAAAAAGACGCCAGTGGCCAATGGCGTGAAAACGAACCCAGTCCTGACCAGTGAGCGAGCCGTGGGGCCATCACAAAGTGGAGGATGTTCTAGTTGGAGGCGCAGGAGGGGCACTGGATCAAGCGTGACCAATGAAAGCAAACTCCCCCTTGCCTATCCGCTACTTCCATTTCTACTCCGCACATGAGAGAAGAACTGCTGAACCCCGGCGTTACGTAGGCTCGTTACGACATTTACCGTAGTATGACTTCTTAGCTCTCTGTACCACAGCAAGCAAGCAAGCCAGGACTGATAAAATCATCATCCGTAGGACTGGCAAGTCATCGGAAGCTGCTGCAAACCATGCCGGGCTGTGGGATGTGAAGTTCTGTGCACAGTATCAACTGCGACATCTGGCCGCTACCATCACCACCGTCAATGCATCAACTTCACCCAGCTAAAAGAATGACCCAGCCAGCCAGCCACGAAGGGTTGCAACCATTACGTCGTCTTTATCTCAGATGAGCACCACAAGGCCGCAATATGATGTCGATAATGCCACTTGTGAAACAGTTCGTTGCACATTCTCGGCAGCCTACAGACCTACTACCGTCGTAGAAGCCAATATTAATAAGAGAGTATCACACCATCACCAGCAGCTCATCACCAGAATCAACAACACATAATCATACACTAGCCAAGGCCCAGATGCGTCGTTGATGTTTGAGACGGATGTATCATAACCATGACATTTGAGCTGGGGCGTACTACTTCGGCCATACTGCCCTGTCAACCCTCCCGCTTCGTTTACCGGACAATTATTTACCTGACAGAACATGCACTACGAAGCAAAGATGCAGCTTTCTCCACGTAAATCGTATCCCCGTATAGAGACTATCCTAGCATGACGTCTTCTGACGGCCTGAGGCTATCCTGCAACCCTAACACACCAATCGTCATCCCGTTCTGGCCTCAAGATGCTTCCCCGCTTCTCACCGTGAGCTAATGTCCCCGTAGCCCACTGCAGCGGCTTCGAGTCGAAGCTAGTGCTAGAGTCCGGACAATCGTTGGAAATCCAAGTTTCTTATCCCACACAGTAGTTTTGTTCTTCGTTGCAACGGTGTAACTCAGTTCGTATCTGAAATCCCCTGCCAGCAACAACCTTGAAAAAGTCTTCATTGTTCGTTATCCATAGGTGGAACGGAACACTATCGCAAACAACCCTATCGTTTCGGGCTGATTCATATCATGGCACTGGTTATCTACAAACTTGCTGCCCCAGCTCTAGTCTCCAACTCCTTCGCAAGCCGTCTGTATGCGATTTACTAATTATGGGCCCTCGCCAGGACAATCACGATCAATCGAGCAATCAATATCAGCTACGGGTTACGACACCCTTCAGGCTGTCCCAGCAAGGTATGATATCTGTCCTCGTGCGACAGCGCGATTGCGGAAGAAGGGAGAAATTATGCAGAGTGGATGAGAGAACTTTAGTTTGATAGCCGACCTGACATCTGACTCCTCTGCTCCACATATCACGATCCCGTCGTCGGAGTCGCGGTGGGTTAGTCGACTGGATCAGTTTGGCATAGACTCAGAACATCTCGGGCCAATGCTGGTGACCCTGTGAGGAGATGCGACGTTTGCGATCTATAATAGCCTAACACGGATCTTCGTGAGGTGGACCGCTCTCACCCTGGGATCCCAATGGGTCATTATCATTGTTCTATGGGGATGGGCCCACCGTGCATGACACGGGTGGAACGCAGAACTGTGTCGTCTTCTTGTCTGTGCCGTGATGCTTGGGGCAGGAGGACATTATGGAAGGTTGCAACTCTCGGTGGCAGGTTCTTTTTGTGACTCGGGCTGAACTGTCCCGTAGGCCGAGAGCATGTTTGTTTGTGGAGACTACTACTGTAGGTAGCTCTCTGTATGATCAACGATTTCACGAGTGATGGATTTTCATAGACAGTGTGCCAAATTTCCTCTTATTACGAGCATACAGGCTCGAAGGCGGACAGTTGCACGATTCCTGGTCGACAACCCAAGCTTGAACGCGGGCTACCAATGTTCATCTATCCCTAACCGTCGATCCTGACCGGCGGCTCACACATCCACGTAAGAAATCTTCCAACATCAAGTGTAAACCTCCTTCCCACTAGGTTCTTGGGAGAAAGTGAAGAAGCTAAGCACGGCAGATCATCATTCATCGTCTCCCCACAGTTTACATGTACAATTACTGATCCAATCTCGATGGGGAGTTAACCTCTTGCCGTTTTCACTCTCATCTCGTGACCCCACAGTCGCATCGAGGCTGTCGATCCCCTTCCCCCTCCCTACGATGTCGTATTCCAGAGTCAAACTAAGGTCTCCGTGTGTACTAACTTATTCAAAAGCTCGCCAGTTTTCTCTGACGGGATAGTTAGTCAAATGATATGGTGACCTGACGGATTTTGAGTCGCGGTTGATGCGCTACGCACTCACCAACGTCACTGCACAAACTTGAACCGGTTGAGCAAGCAAGCAACGCTTGAACCATGTCCTGCCCTAACCGTTTTACTCACCGTTCACAAACACCACACTACGCCTCATCTGTTGCCACCATTACCGATTTCTTAGGGCCATCTTTCTAGACGACGAGACGGGCGTGTTGATAAATTTCTTCGAGGCCCGGCAAACAGAACTCGGTTGACTACCGAAAGACCGCCACATCAAAGCCACAACTTCAAGTTTGGATGGAGCACGCCCTCAAAAATCCACCCAGGACTTATCCGGCGCTATATCTTTGTTCCAGGTATCAGCTGGAGCTCTCATCAAACCCGGGCTCATGATCGCAGATTTCCCGCAAGCCTCTTCCCTACCCTTGGGCGTCTAGACTTTCCTTTCCGCGGAAGAGTATCCCAATAATCCATCGCTCGTTTATTAGTTCCAAGACTAAAAGTGACATAAAACTTAACTGCGTGCAAGCACCGCTAAATACGATAGCGTCGACGGACGCCTCGTAAAATTCTAGATGGCCAAGACATGTCAGCCCAACTCCAAGATTCCAACTTGGCGCTGAGTTTTCTAGAAGCCTTCCTCTTCGAGTCCTCTTCGAGTCAATAGAGCCCTGCTCATGTCACGGGATAGGACCACCCGTTCCACTCCTTTCCCGTCCGTACTGTGCGTACAGTACTCGATCCTCTCCAGCCAGTTTCGGCCGACCTCGCGGCGAGGCCGAGTGGAGGGAGCATACCACCATCGCCGTCTTTGCTTTCCCAACGACAGGAGCATAGTGACATGCAGCGCTACACCCGATGAACTCTGGTTTCCGAAACTAGCCTTACCCCTTATTCTCGCATTCTGGCATTATCGACTGTTGGGATCCAGGCCAGCGTCTTGGTGCGAAAATCTCTGCAAGGCCTCTGCTCGACGTGGCATGCCACCGGCGCGTAACGTTACCTAGTCTCCGATTTTACCTTATGAAGATGGATTGAGTTTTCTTTAAGCGATCGACTGCGGTAACGGGCCGTCTTCGCTAGCGGACGAGAACTTTGGCCAGGACTGGAACGTTCGACCGAGATACTTGGTAGTGGGAACTCGCGAGGGGAGAGACGCCATGGTAAAGCCGGTAGCGGTCTACGGCGCCGGAAGACCTCTATTCCTCGCGAGGTAGACGCCGGATGGCGCTGAATAGCGATGGGTTGGATCGTCGACTCTACTTAGATCTAGATTGCACGATCCTATAGACATCAGATGTGCGGTCCGGGGTAAGATGGCCCTTTGATCGTTCCGATTCGGAACGGGGCGTCTATGTCGTTCAGGGAGGCTGTTGGGCGCCAAGGACATCGATCAGAGTTGTGGAGGGACTCGGGCATCTGCAACCAACAACGATTTCTTTCACTGGCTGAAACTCTCAGGGTAATTCTGCGATACGGCCCTGAGACAGGTTCCAAACGTTCGCTCCACCGTTAGCCACCTGGACAGACAACACCTCTGGAAAGCTTGATAAGAGCTCTCTTCTTTGATGCTAAGCCCGGTTCTGGTATTGTTTAGGGTTTACAGGGGTATCGGACATCTTGTGTACCCTTATTTTCATGGTTGTCTGCACGCGGCTCAACTGTCAATGAACGGTTGCGGCGCTCACTTGACAACCTCAAAACTGGTGATGCCACATGCCCATTTGCGGATCAGCACAAGAACAAAAGCAGGATCGGAAGGGTGGTGAGATTCTAGAAACACGGAATTATGTAGAGTTTGTATCAGTCAGTCTTATCAGGTAGGCGTGTAATTGTGAAACCAAAAGGTGATCGTCCCGACGGGAAGTATCTTCTGCTCTAGAATCTGGTGACGAGGGAGCCCGGCTGGCAAGAAGCTTTCCCACTTAGACGACAGGTGCCGATTGGTGGCGACCTTTCCTTTGGAAGCTATGCTAGGTGGAACATTGTCTCAAATCCTTACACATCATCACTCGCGCTGCCATGGTGGTTTCAACTCCAAAAACGTAGCCACAGTTGAAGAGTCCAGCCTCGTCAAGTTCTGAACTCTCTTTCTTCCTCATCCATGGTAGCTGAGCTGTGCTTGAGCAATGAGGCCACCACCTTACATTATGCAAACATGAATCCCAACGCCAAGTCATATGCAATCTGAATGCAGATTTCCGTAATTTTTTGGTATCTTCCGAACACCTAAATGCCATCCAACAAAGTTTGCTAATCGACCAGTTAACTGATATTCCATCTTTGTAACGCCAGGTATTTGCACGCATAGAAGCAAGCAAGCACGCAAAATGAGCTTGCCATTATGATGGTGGCAGTCCATCAATAGACTCGCAGGTCGAAGTCTCCTGTGAAGCCACCATTTAGAAGCATTGCGGCGATGCGGATGCGCTGCTGCGGCATGTCCTCCGCCGTGTATGAATCAATGGGGTTGAGTCCTAGACCGACGCACATCGCATTGGTGATTGTGTGCACACCGCAGTCATATCCGTTTGTCTGCAAAGGGGCTTCGTGGCACATGACAGTCCACTCCTTTTCAACGAACTTCTCTTCAAGGACATTCTTCATCCAATCCACGGCAAGTTTCGCGTACACCTTGGAGCCTCTAGGATTTAGCGAGTCCATGTGAGCCACCGTTCGTTTCGAAGGTCGAATGACGAGCAACGTCCAGTGAAGACGCTCGCAGATGGGCAGCAGGATTGTGTCAACATCGAGGAAGTTGCGCTTCTCAACGCCAAATCTTTTCAAGGTTCGCTGGGTGCCGGTCACACCCTGGTCTTGGAGCCGCTTGAAGAAGAAGGACGAGAACGCTAGACACTTTCGTGTTGTCTTCTTGACGTCTTTGATTCCGGCCGCTGAGTTGATGGCCTGGTCCAGCCAACTGAGTGATCCGTTGACGATCTCGTCATTGAGCCATTCCGTAGCATGCACAACCTTGGCAAAATCGTGTCGCCGCAGGTCAATGCCCTCTCCAGTCTTGGCTAATGAAGCTGCGTTTGCAGCGTTCAGTGTTTCGCGCGCACGAGCCTCCCACTCCACCGACACTGGTACAACAAGAGGCTTGTTAGGCATACGAAGGCCGCCAGACTTAGCGAGGCGTTGTTCGAGCTCGCGTCGAGCCTTCGCCTCAGCAGCACGTCTTGCCGCCTCGACTTTACGACGAGCTTCTTCTGCAGCCTTGAGCGCTGCTTGTTGCTTTTTGTACTCAATCTTTTCACGAGTGTCATCACTAATCTCCAGTGCAGAAGGTATAGAAAGAAGCTGCTCGATGAGAGTCGCAGGGTCAACCTCATCTTTGAGATCGAGTCGCTCAAGTAAAGGTAAGTCACGGCGAGAACGAGTGTATGAAGTCCAACTGTCGAACTGTCTCAACGTTCCGTCGTGACGTCGTGTCTGAGTATTCTCGTATAACGTATTAGTTTCGTTATTCTTTTCGACCTGGAACGAGTCTCTGGGACGTAGTGGCGGAGCGTGATTAAACTCTGAGAATCGCACTGCTCGGAGAGGCCGCCTAGCACCCGGTCGTTTCGGTGCTTGTTTTGAGGAATGTTTGCGGCGGTTCCTTAGAATGTTGCTCATTGTAGTAATGTCATTCTTGCTTGTCGGTAATCTGCTGAAATCCACCTCATTAAGGCCCTGAACAGAACGATACGCATCGCCTTCGAGGTAGAGACTGGGGCTTGTCTCCAGTTTGAATTTGGCCAGCTCTGCTCTCAAGTTATCTGTGTCGGAAGATGTTCGCGTCGTGGGAGCTGTCGAGAAGTCGTCGCATATTGAAGAGCTCTCAACCGAGGTATGCCTTCGCTTATGGCGATGCTCTAATTGATTCTCATCTACGCCCGGCTCATCTAGCTCTGGAAAAGCACCCGGCAGCATAAATGGCACGCTCAAAGCAGACCTCCTTGGTATGGGAAAGGTTTTTTGAAGCTCATCGTGATAGTCGCGGGACAGAACATAGCTGGGGGCTGGGAGGTTGTGTAGGATAGCCTCGAGGTCTAAAATAATACGATTCGAGAAATCTTTGGAAAGCCCGGCATTCTCTTTACGTGAGGTGCGGAGAATGTCGCTGCAAATCGTAAGGAAGGGCGGAGCTGATAGCAGACTCTTAACCGCTTTGATGTTTGCAGTCTCTTGAAGTGACAGCCGATAATCTAACGTCCGAGGAACCGTTTCATTACCATCCCTGATTTTGACAATGATGCCAATTTCGTAGATTTCGTCCAGTAGCTCAAGCGTTTTTGATAGTAGTTGTGAAAAGAGCTGACAAAGGTCTGCATCGCCATCGAAGAGTATCGCACGGTCATCTTCGCTAAAAGATAGAGCGTCGTATAGTGGTGACAGCGATGGGTGCGCCCCTTTGTAGTGCTGTGTATTTACCGAATCCTTGATCTGGCGGACTCCCTTAGAGAACGCACTGTACTCGTCGATAAGGCTGCAAAGAGCACGTCGGTCAATCCAGCGTATTCGTTCACCGTCAGTGTCGCACCCTCGCTTAGAGGCTTTGTTGGAGATTTCTAGGTCGTAGCGGCGTGGTCGAGAATCCGGTATCTGATGTTGTTTTGAGTGAACTGTGCAAAGATCAGTACATACGCAGAACATTGGCAATATGCTATAGCATACAAAGTTGACTAAGACTATACCCAAGACCTGTGAAGGCCGAGAATACCTTAGTGATCATGTTGGAGAGAAACCGGGGGATAAAGCCACCCCCAGGCATATGGCCAGTGATCTAAACCCCTTCTAAGAAATGAACAGTAAGTTGACCTCTGGTCGTGTATAGGATTGCAGCCGCTTCTAGGCTGTTTTGCCGTCGTTAGGTCAACCTCTGTCATGAAAGAATACCGAAAACACCGTCTATCGACGAAAGCACCCTAACCAGCTCTGAGTTGCAGTCCAAGCCTCGTGAATGCGCCATCTACTGATGGCTACAGATCCGTCGATAGAACCGTGATCAAGTTGGACGTTGGCTCTCCTGGCAGGTGCTAGGTTGTCAACTTTATCTTCCAGAGTACGCGCACGGTAGCAATTTCGGCGAGAACAATGTGATGGTTCCTAGGTGCGATAGGGGCTCGAGGTCGGCGGTCGAATCTTCAATTAGTGTCTGACTCGCGGGCGCTACGGTGATGCGATTGTGGATGGATCTATAGCTGTCGCGAATGTAAGTAAAGGCACCAGGGTAACGGCTATGCGACGACGATTGGAAGGCTAAGATCAAGGTAAAAAATAACACAAAAAAGGAGGGAAAGGGCGTTTGTTGACTCTTCGGCTGCGTGGTCTTGCGATGTTGATGGTAATCAAGCAAACGATGTTCCAGTGGAGGGAACGTTTTCGAAGGCAAGAGCACAAAGAAACAAGCCCCCAGGAGCGCACCAAGGAAGATGAAAAGTGCCACAGGTCTGTCGATCTTGTATGGCGATGACTTACAAGGGAGCTACAGTGAAAGGAGTCGAAAGAAGGCGGCACGGTGTAAGGCGAAAGAAGTGCCCCTCCTCATGTCTGGATGAGGCGCGTCCGTAGTTTTTGTCCGAAAGCCCCCCCACGCGCTTTTTCCTTGTCGAATCAGAATATCAAATTATCATTTCCTCCGTCCTTTATTCGTCGCAGTCGTTGCTGAGCATCGTGTTCGTCGCGGTGACGAGAAGTTGTCTTGATCTTGGTATAATCGTCGAGAAGCGTTTGGTGATGTTGAAAGGAAAGGCATTCAAGTTCAATAATGTTCCTGGGGGGGATTTGGAACGGCTTAAGCTAAGGCGGGGCCGAGGGGCGTGCCAGAAGTGTGCTTCGGAAATATGATTGGTCGATCGTTCAGAACTCATTTGTTTCTTAATTGCTATTGGCTCATCTTTCAAACTGTTTGACCGATCACCTCTCAAGGTTACTGCAGGCACCGGAAAGTTATCCGGCCAGCTTGCATATTATGTTGTTCCTCTTTATCAAGTCGATATCTCATTCATTGTTTTACTTAGTGTCGATTCTTCTCATCATATATCTCAGGTATCAACAAAAGTCGCTAGAAAAACACATATATAATATCCTTACAAACCCCACGGAATCACGTCCAAGGCACTTACTGACACGACGCTAACAAGTTTCTACTACAACTGAGAAATAGGCTCTCCCACCTTCTGGGACGTAAATGCTGAAAAGTATTCGTTGAGCGCATCCACTGTCCCGCTACCCTCGGCCAAGCTCACCACCACTCCCACATAGCCATCTGGTCGCACAACCACAACGCCGCCGCGCTCTTCGTCCAGGCCAAGCTTGGAGTGAGCCGGAGCTTTTACCTCAGGCAATAGCTTGTTAAGTCGGTCGTCCGCGTAGACGTGATCGCGATATCTTGCCAGAACCTCGGGTACATCTCGGGAGATTTCGATCGAAGACCGAGGCGCCGCGAAGACTGTGACCAGAGTGAAGAAGTGGCTGTGAGGGTTGTGTTTCTCATGGTGCGATACTTGGCCAATATCTGACCGCAGATATGTGGAGTAGAACGACCTCGTATTCTTGAGATTGGCAGCAAAATCTTGTAGGGCCTTGCTCGTCTTGGAGGGAACACCGCCAAAGACAAAGATACGGAAAGAACCATTAAGGGGCACGACCTGCTCAAGGTGCACGACGTTGGCATCCACGACTCGTGTAACGTTTGCATTGATGAGGAGCCGTCCCGTCCTTAACTTAGTTCCCTTGGGGTGAATGAGCGGCGATTGGGCGGGGTGTTTGAGAGACCAGTTAAAGTTGTTGGGCTTGTAGAAGACGCCGTAACCACTGGTAAACTCGCATGACTCCTTAAAAGTCTTGATGAATTGGTTCTCTTCCTGCTGCTGGCCGCTTGCGTGGGCATCCGACGCAGCTCTCACCTCGCTCGCAGCGGGTGGTCGTGCCGAGAAAAGCTTGGCATATCTGTTATCGAAGTCGAGAAGCGTCTCTGCCACATTCTTACGCTCGGGCTCATATGTTTTCAGGATTTCCCGACTAGCAAGGCCGCCTTCTACAGCATGGATCTTCCAAGCTAGGTTTTGAGCGTCGAGGAAAGCAGTGTTCATTCCTTGGCCAGCTTTGGGCTGTGGGTAATCAGTAAACCTGTCGGCTATTCAAGAGGCGAGAAGGCACTTACGCTGTGTGTGTGGCAAGCGTCGCCGCCCAAAAAGACTCGATGATCGAGGGTGTACCGTTCCGAGATGCCCTGGCCAATGGGGTAAACAGAGTACCATTCTACCCGCTCCCACTCAATACTGTAAGGTTGAAGGATCTTCTTGGCGGATGCCTGTACATCTTGCTCGCTGGCCGTCTTACGTGGGTGCCAGTCGGGATCAGTCGAAGAAGCAATCTGGATGTACAGCCGAACCATATTGTTCTCGCGGGGGATGACCATGATAGAGCCATGCTCGCTGTGAATGGTGCATTTCATCTAGTTTCAACGTCAGGGATGAGGAATCATGGCCGAACGCGTGGAGAAAACAAACCTTGATATCAGGAAAATCAGTGACTACTACACCATCCATCACACCCCAAACGTGCTGAATAGGATCCTTGTGCTTGACTTCGATTTTGAGCTGGCTTCTAACGAACGACTTGGCGCCTTCTCCACTGAACAAATATTTGGCGCGCACGCTCTCTCGCGCAGTTCCGTCAACATGCTCGATATCGACTTGGACAGGGTACTCTGGATTCGCCTGCTCATCACTGCTGAAGCCGGTGATAGTCCATGGTCGCTGAACCTTTGTGCCATTCTTCTCCATATCGTCGATGAACACGCGCTCAATCAGGCCTTGGTGTAGAAGAGTTGTGAAAGGGTATCGGGCGTCAATGAAGTCCGGGCAGCTAGCCCAGGTGCCTGTTCGTACGATACCATTCTGGCCATTGGTGGGAGGATCCCAGAAGGCAACTTCGTAGACGCGGGCGGGCTCGTGCGCCATGATGGCTGACTTCAGTCCCATATTGCGGAGAAGATCGAGGGATCGCGGTTGGATACCATCAGCGCGGCCAGTAGCCGTAGGCTCAGCCCGGTTGTCGATGTGCTTGATCTTGTAGCCCCAGCGGGCAAGACATGTCGAGAGCATGAGGCCTACGGGACCCGCTCCCACAATGACTGGAGAGGACAGCTGTTAGAGAAGGCAATTGACAGTGCTTTGCAGATAGGTTAACATACCGATGTCGTAGCTATTAGCGCTCTGTGTGCTCGATGCCATGATGCTGATGTATGATAATCAGGGACGAGATGAGAGAGTGAGTTGCGACGAGTCAAATGATTGAGCCGCGGTTGTGCGAGAGGGCCGTCTTTTAAGGAATACTTGCTTCCTTAGTACATCACTCTTTTCTGAGGGGGGGAATCAAAAGCCCGAACGGTCAGATGGAGCCGCGTGTGAAGCCGAGTTATGTCTGCTTAGAACGGGCGACGAGAGGCAACGATTGTATCGCGGCAACGACTTCGGAACCTGTGGGGAAAGTTGGGGAGGGACCAGGATATTATTGCAAGGCGTTCAAGCGGGCCGAACTAGATATCTGAGCAACGGGACACGGCTCGGCTGAGAAGCAGCTGCTACGGCTCCGGTCAAAGTGCCGAGTCGGTCGACGTCAGCGAGACCTTGCCGTAGCCAGCTACCATGTGCATTCATCATCGCTATCAGAAAGTGGGTTGAAGAAGGATGGAAGCCACTTTGGGAAGCACGGGAATTGAATTCGGGAATGGTTTGTGGGGCTGCCAGGGTCGCACTGCGCTACGGCTCATGGTTTCGGGAGAGCTTTACGGGGGGTGCGGGGTTACCTCCACATCTCACGTCTCTTACTCTCCTAACAGTAACAAGATTCGCTAAGGCAGGCCAGATGACTACAGTAGACTACTGTAGATGGTAGACTACCCTGGTTTAGACTAGCATTGCTTAAGTCGACAAGTTGAAGGCACACATGTACGGTAGTGGGGGAGCATCGCACCTTGACAGTAAGTCATCGGGGATTTTTAAGACGGGCAAGTGAGATATCGGAGGCTCATGTGAAGTCATGTGAACGGACACGACACCTGCTTATGGACTTCATCTCAACCTACACAACTAGCTAGCTTACGACAAACAAGAAGCATGCCATAACCTATCAATCAGATGGCATGTGAGAGCAAGATCTCAAATAGATATCTTAAGCTTGAGGTTCATAAACTCCACACCGGTGCGATTTCACCTTCCTGGAGCGCCGATGCTGAGGGTGCTGTCTGCCTCAGGGCGTCGGCATCTGTCGCCAGCTGGCAGATGATAGATGACCGAATACAAAGACTCTCGCGTTATCTTGGCAAAGCTCTTCATTTCAAACCCTACCTCATCTCAGTATATCAACCAATTCGAACTCTGGTATTGTTCGCTTTTCGTCGTCCCCATGCTAAGCTCACCTAAGCTCACCTGCGCAGTACAGGCTTAGCTTAAGTTGAAACGAGAACGGCAACTTGAACTAAAGGGTTATGTAAACATCGGTTCCTCTTCGCTTTTCTGCTTGATATCCTGCTTGCTGAGCGATTCCCCCCTAAAGACATTCCGCCAGGTCTCTGTCTGCGGGCAGTTTGCGAAAAGCCTTCTACCCCAGAACCCATGCAGGGAAACAGTTCCGTCAGGGATAGGGGCCGTTACTCGGACCCTTCCACCTCCTCGCTGACACCACTTCGAGGCAACTTTCTCCCGGTTTCTCCAGCCTCGAGAGCTCGATCGCTATCTCCTCGAAAGCGGCTAGTGCGGCAGCCGCTACAGATCCGGATGAATCTGACAGAGGGCCAGATGGACAAAATTACAGACGCGTAAGAACCATTGCTAGCTAGGCGAATGTCGCTAACTCCTCCCCAGCTTCAGTTCTCAAATGCATAGCAGTCCGGCAAGGTCCCGACACAAGGCTTCGACGATAACACCAAGGTCCACACCTCGCAAGAGCCGAACGTCGAGAGGGCGTACAGCTGTGCACTATGAGTATGAGAGTGGTTCAGAACAGGACCAAAGTGTTGCTTCCACCACATTCTCAGACTTGATGCCGAAGATACAGAAGTTTCGTCGCAACGATATGTTTTCTGAAAGTCTGGCTGAGCGTCGACGAAAATATCCGCCCTCTCCTCTGCATCTCGGGACGGGGGTTCGCAGTGACAGAAATATCTGCCGTACCAACATGGAAGTCATTCCTAACTCGGAGTCCCCACTCTATCATAAGTCTCCTGAGACTCCGCTCTATACGGATGAAGAAGTAGTCTCTTCTCTGTATTCGAATCAAGTCCGCTACATGGCCCATCCCAATCCCCTAGATCTCCATCGATGTGACCCTGATGGCTCACAGGATAGGATCAGTGATGCCGTTACTGATGCGTACAAAGACTGGAACCAAGTTCACACCCCTAAAGATGTAGGAGACTCAACTCTTAGACCGAAAGAAACTGTACAAGATCCAAGAAGATCCGAGAGCAATGCTGAGGGCCTGCGCAAGCAGACCACCGCCAAGTCAGAAAGGCTTGCTGCACCCACAGATGATATCTCCATGCAGACCATGAATACTCCTCTTTTTTCACCGCTTCAGTTTTATTTCAGAGGCAGTGACTTCCCAACTGCCAAGAAAGGTGGGAAGACCATGATTGGTGACAACGGATGGCTTGAACGAACCGAGAAGGCGGCGGAAACGACGACCAAGACGTCTCAGAAGAGGATGGGTATAATCAACAGCATTAAAAAGGTTGCTAAAGAGATGGTATGTGCTTCTCGTTTCAATCAGAATCAGTAAATGAGAAAATCTGACACATTCAAGGCGGACTACCACCACAACGCTCGTCGATCCCAAAACCTGTCCAGGGAGCGACAGACGTCACAGATGGTATTGTCACTAGACGCTCGTGAGCAGAGTCTTTTCTATTGTGAGCTCGAGTTTCACCTCAGCAACGCTCTCAACGATTACATCACCGTACAACTAGACAAAGGCCGCCTAGTTCCGGATAAGCTCAAGAAGGTTGCGGACGCATGGCACCACAAAGGTAGACCCAAGGTTTTCGGCTTTCGTTATGACCTCGAAACTCAACTAGAACTCGTGGCTCTTCACATTGAAGACTTTCGCTTCTTCGGCCGGAGACAAGGCAATCCGGTCGAGATCAGCGGGCTCCTACATGCCATGAAGGTCAACGCCAGGGCGATGAGCGTTCGGACATTCTGCCAACCCGACTCGGTCATCGCCAAGCAGCTCGTCGACGCACAGTCGCTGTTCAAGATGCTAGGTGTTCCGGATTCGCAGCAGGCTTCGCTCGTAGAGACTGCGCAATTTTTCAAGCTTATTGTGGAACGGGAACAGGACAATCGGCATCAGCGAGAGTGGGAAGAGAGGCGAGGAACCAAAACATCACAGGAGTGAGCAGTATACGTCGGGGTACTACAAGTAAAGGGTCTTTCTTTGCTTGAACTCGGTATCGAGTATAATCACAGAACTCCGCATGCAACGATTTGGTGTCGTTGGAAACATATGTGCTGCAAGAATGCAGACGAGAAGCTGATAATATGGGCGAGGTCGCTAGCATTAATCGTCAGAAGGAACTCAGGTTTGGCGAAGATGGCCAAATGCTTCACATGACGAACATATCATAGTTTCAGGCTTTGGTCTTGATAAAAAGGGAGGGACCCGGTTCTGCTTTTTGGTCAAATGATAAATGGTTCCGGACTATCTATAGTTCAGATAGCTTCTCTCCCTTCTAGCATTTCAAGGATGGAAAGACCGCCTTGTTTGCCAATGCCACATTATGATGTGTTCAATTATCGCTTGTTCTGTGTGTATAATCATTATAGTCGCGATTTAATAACAGTATAGTTTCATTGATTCATAGAGCTGCTTCTTGTTTCATATCTCATTATGTCGTCAGATCCAAGCTCTGTCGTTCATCTTATTTGATACAGATAACCTCGAATATGCTGCCCAGCACTATCCCGTAAATCAAGACAAATTCCGAAATATAAGTGCGCTCGTCGTATGTTCCAATCGTCCATAGCACTTCGTTGATGCTCCATCCACGAGATGGACAAAAACACCCACATCAATGTAAGCTAACGATAGCGGAAGCTATCCGTGCTTCTGCGTCGCGGGGATCTTCGATCGTCATACCTTGGATCGTCGTAGACATGATCCCAATCATCATCTAGATCATCGTTTGGGGGTAAGGCTCTATCCCTCGGACCCGGACCCCTACCTCTAGACCTAGATCTCGGCTCGCGGTCCATGTCAAGTTCTCGATCCACCATCCTGACAGGCCCATAGCCATCGTCATCATCGGCGCCAGCATATCGCCCTCGAAACTTTCGCTCCCACTCACGCTGCCTAATGCGATCTCGATCGCGCGAATGCTCGACACGATTAGCGATAGCGTTGGCACCAAGACCACCGGCAATAGCACCCAAGACTGTAGATACAGCACGCATGCGATTATCCGTCTCGGCATCACCATAGCCCTTTGCCTTGTGCTTCCGTCGCGACGCAGCCTCGGAGACTTCACGAGCAACAAGTCCGCCTACCACAGCGCCTAGCAAGCCCGCACCAATCCCGGTAGGCGAGTCGGAGAAGTTGTCGTCGACGACGTTGCGCGCGCGTGTCTTGGGGCTAGGGTCACGCTCGCGGTCTCTGCGATTGCGGCTGCGGTGGCGGGAGGTGGAGGTAGAAGAGGTAGAAGAGGAGACGCGAGAGCGGGAGCGGGCACGGCGAACCATTGCTGTGTCGAAGTTGGGAGGGGGCACGGATCGTGGACGAACGTTGGGTGGGAGACCGAGGGTGGCGGGGTCGCGGGGAAGGTTGTGGGATTCATCTGCGGGGGGGGATGGGTCGACGCGACGACGGGAGTACTCTTCGTACTCGACGATTTTAGACATTTTCGATGCTTGTAGGCAGTATGTGAGATGATAACTGATGGTAGATGTCGTCGAGGTGTGAAGGGTTGACGTTTGTGTTGCACAGCGTTGCAGGCGGCTTACACGGCGTGATGGTTGGTGGCGTTGGTGACTAAAGTAGTAAGAAGTCTAATAGTGTCTGAATATGCACGTTGCCGAAGAAGCCGTTTCTTGGGGGAGCCGAAATGCAAGCGTTGGCGGAAGAAGCAACCAATGACTTGCAGATTTGGCTGCCGAGGTGTCGGAAGGGGCTGGATTGAGAAGATCAAGGAAGCTCCGGGATGGGTCCGGGTACGCTATGTAGACTACGCTATGTAGACAAGTGCGGAAACAGTTGATGGAGGAGCTGACGTGCGTGCTTCGAGATGGGGGGGGGACGGGTTGGTATGCGAGGGCACGTACTGTCGGATGAAGATGCGAGACGAGAGAAGAGGAGAGGAGGGGAGAGAAGGAAAGAGAGGGGAGGTGAGGGAAAGTTTGGAAACGCACAGACAAGGGAACAAAGAAAGGATGGCTGGCGAGACTGTAAGAGCGGCGCAAGCTACTCTACTGCATAACTTAGACGAATGAGAAGGGACATGGTGATGGATGTATAGATACTACTCTGGTAGGGTAAGAAGGTTGTAGCAAGTAGCTTTCCCAGCTGCTCCTTCTGCCTGTCCGTGAAATCAAATATATGTGCTAGTCTAGTAAACTGACGCATGTCGTCTACTTCGATGCGGTCTACTCTAGCTAGGAAGGAATAGATACCCATGGATGTTCCATGCGTTGATAGACTTTCATGCTCGTAGTCAAGTCACTCGGACCAACATATCCATCGTCATGTGGTCGACGTTGAAAGAAGGTCATCAACAGGTGGGGCAGGGTCTTCTAGATTAAACATCATTAAAAAAAAAGAAGAAAAAGAAGGCCAGGGAATACAGCACCAAAAAGACATACAACAGCGGGNNCCGGTGGGTATGGTCGTATGTGGTAGTCCTGTCGCTCTCGTCAGAATATGAATGACTTCTGAGTCGCCGCTGCCTTGCCTGGGATCTCTGTCTGACCCCGTAAGACCCCGCATTCTAACGCCGAGGTGGGTCTGCGGTTGGAAGCGAGCCCCTCTAGCTCTTGCATATTAATGTCGATAGAGGTTGGCGTCTTGGTGACTCTGAAATCCGTTCCATCTCGGGTCACGCATCCGATCGAAGGGAATTCGAGCGTGCGTAGCTGGGTGTAGACATCCGCAAGCGAGGTGAGAAGATGGTGTCACTGGTCTCTGGAGAGGGATTGAAGGTCGACGGAAGACAACTTCAGGCCCTCGACATACTCCAGAATGAGATACGATGGGAATAGATCTGGCCCGTTGCCGACGGCGTAAGCGTAGACTTGGGGAACGGGAATAGACGTTCGCTCAGCTACCAATCTATTGAAACTCAGCGCCGTGTGGGTGGTTGCCGGCGGGATGCGAAACATACTGCATTGTGGCGACCTCGCTTTCCAGCTTGCTCTCTGCCCCGAACCCAAGACACGGTGCTAGAGGTATGCGCACTACACACTGATGTCCGTCATCAAACCGCACGAAATAGCAGACGTTGTAGCTGCCACGCGTCGGTGCCTTCCAGCTCATGGGCATAACCATTTATCAAATGAGCTATCTGGTCGCTGATTATCAATTTCCTCCACTTAACCCGACCCATTCGCGACGCTATCTTATCGTAAACTTCGGAGGAGGGGCAAAATCAACCACCAACTTCTCCCCCACTACGACGACGATACAGCTGCAATTCAAGCCTGCCCGCCCTTGGCTTCGCCTCGTCATTCTCTACAAGACCAGCCTTTTCTCTTTCCAATCACCGCCACTCTTCTTCTTCCGGTTCCTTCCCTCCGTCGCTCACAGTTCTGGTGGACGATCCCAAGACCACCAGGCCTCGCCATGTCGCCGACCTCGGCATCATCCCCAGCGCGCATCGTCGCCCTCGCACCTCTCAAGCCCGAACTTCACGAACGCGCCTGGGTCTCGGTCCCTCACCCGACCCTCCCCCTCCTCGCAACCGCCCACCACAAGTCCGTCACCGTCTTCTCCCTCTCCACCCTCTCCGCGCACAGCACCCTCACCGGCGGACACACCCGCTCCGTTCGCAGCGCCGCTTGGAAGCCCGGCCTGCCGCCCCACAAGCTCTGTCTCGTAACCGGTAGCTTCGACTCGACCGCGGGAATATGGCGCTGGGACGGCGACGTCGAGCCCGAGGCTGGCGGGGAGAGCCTGGAGGTTGAGGTGACGGCGCAGCAAGTCGGCAGGAGGACGAACGGCGGCGGCGGCGGCGGCGATAGCGATGACGATTCTACGCCTGGCGACAGAGATTGGGA
Organism: Coccinonectria pachysandricola; assembly: GCA_003693555.1. Taxonomy (NCBI): domain Eukaryota; kingdom Fungi; phylum Ascomycota; class Sordariomycetes; order Hypocreales; family Nectriaceae; genus Coccinonectria; species Coccinonectria pachysandricola. The sequence continues at coordinate 86,367 of QUZF01000029.1, forward strand.
ATTCACCCTCGTCCTCGAGGGCCACGATTCGGAAATCAAGTCCTGCGCCTTCTCCCCATCGGGCGCTTACCTGGCTACCAGCTCCCGCGACAAATCCGTCTGGATCTGGGAAGATATCGGCGCCTCCGAGACTGACGACGAGTGGGAGACCATCGCCGTCCTCAACGAGCACGAGGGCGACGTCAAGGCAGTAGCGTGGTGTCCGGACGTCCCCGCGCGCAACGCTCGCCGACGATATGGGTCCGATGTGCTAGCCAGCGCGAGCTACGACAACACCGTACGTATATGGCGAGAGGATGGCGACGCCGAGTGGGTTTGCGTCGCTGTGCTCGAGGGGCACGGGGGTACGGTGTGGGGTCTGCAGTGGGAAGGCAAGCCGAGGAGGGATGGCGGGTTCCCGAGGTTGCTTACCTTTTCGGCGGATGCCACTGTGAGAGTGTGGACCTTGAAGGAAGACCAGGAAGACCAGGACGACGCTGGACCTGCTGCATCGGGCGTGCTGGGCGGCATTCCGAACACCATGCGGAGATCTCTGCGGGAGGAGTGGACCTGCACAGCTGTGCTTCCCAAAGCGCATAATCGAGATATCTATGCGGTCGCGTGGAGCGCAGAGACGGGCATGGTAGCTAGCACGGGCAGTGACGGTATACTGGCGCTGTATAAGGAGGACGAGGAGGTTGAAGAGGGAGGTCAGGAAGGTGATCATGACATGGATGGCCAGGCTAACGGCGTGCCGCCTGCGTCCTCAAGGTGGAGGCTGCTGGCTGCGCAGCCTAGCGCCCATGGACCTTACGAGGTTAATCATGTTACGTGGTGTAAGCGTCACGATTCAGGCTCTTCACGGCGAGGTGAGGAGGAGATGCTGGTAACGACTGGTGACGATGGGGTCGTACGGCCATGGCAGGTTGACGTGGCCAGTACGTAAAAAAAAAGAGTTATTGTCTAGCAGAGAAAACCATGTAGCAAGTCACACAAAGGCATGGATATTCAAATCAAACTTAGATCTATGCATCGCCAATTAATCGAGTGTGTAACAAATGAGCTTACAAAGCCACTGCTTCGTCATGCCTATATCCATATCGATGGACTAGGCACAGTAATCCTGCGTCTGGGAGGGTATGTTACAAAGTGGTTCTACAAGAGGATAATCTTTTCGTCCCCTCTACCATGTAGAGTTGCTCTCAGCCCCCCAAACGAGCGGTTTCTCCATGCTTAAATACCAATACATCCACCATGCTCTCATATAAAGTATAACAGCCCCTCCTTTACGTTTACTCGCCCTTGAGCTTGTCCTGCTTGACGGTGAAAGCCGCCTCGAGCAGATCTTGCTCCTCCTTGGTGTGGATCGACTTGAGACCAGTGGCGACGGAAGCGCTGGGGTTACGGCCAGCGTACATGACGTGCTTGCGGTTGTGGTGCTCGGTCTTGTTGAGCAGCGTCTCGATACGGGGCTGCACGAAGCTCCAGGCACCAGCGTTGAGGGGCTCCTCCTGGCACCAGACGATGGTCTTGGCGTTGGGGTACTGGTCGAGGTTTTCCTTGAGCTGCTGCCAGGGGAAGGGGTTAAGCTGCTCAACGCGAGTGAAGGCAACGTTGTCGATCTTGTTCTCGGCACGGTACTTGTGGAGAGCGGCCCAGACCTGACCAGTGCAGATGACAACACGCTCGATCTCCTCGGGGGCCTTGATAGCACCGGTCTGGTGCTCGGGGTCAGGAATGATCCACTGGAAACCAGCATCCTTGCTGGTGAATTCCTCAATGTTGGAACGAGCCAGAGGGTGACGGAGCAGAGACTTGGAGAAGAAGATGATGAGGGCTAAATCATGTTAGCATCGATTGTGGTAGGGAAGGAAGATGTCAACTTACGCTTTCGGAACTGTCGGTGCATCTGGCGGCGCAGAGCGTGGAACAAGTTGGCGGGAGTGGTCATGTAGGCAATCTGCATGTTGCAGTCCTGGTGCTGTCGCTGGAGCTTCTCAGCATCGGGGAACTCGCGGGGATCCTCGTTGGAGAGCTGAAGGTATCGCTCCAGGCGACCAGACGAGTGCTCGGGACCCTGGCCATCGTAACCGTGGGGCAAAGACATGACGAGACCGGTTCGCTGCATCCACTTGACTTCACCGGAGGCGATGAACTGGTCAATGATGCACTGAGCGTTGTTGGCAAAGTCACCAAACTGGGCCTCCCACATGACGAGAGCGTTGGGGGAGGACAAGGAGTAACCGTACTCGAAGCCAAGGGCGCCGAACTCGCTCAGGGAAGAGTTGGAGATGACAAACTTGCCCTGGTCCTTGCTGACGTGCTGGAGAGGCGTGTAGGTGTCCTCAGTCTCCTGATCGTGGAAGACGGCGTGGCGCTGGGAGAAGGTACCGCGCTCAACATCCTGACCAGACACACGGACGTGGTAGCCCTCGGTAACGAGCGTACCGAAAGCCAGAGACTCGGCAGTGGGGAAGTCAATGTTCTTGCCCTCAACGACGGACTTGGTGCGGTTCTTCAGGATACGGTTCAAGTTACGGTGAGGCTTGAAATCCTCGGGAGTGGAACCAATGACCGTACCGATGTGCTCAATAGTCTTGCTGTCGACGTTCGTGTCGTACTGGGGGAGAACCTCGGTGGCAAGCTCCTTGGGCGACTTGAATCCGTTCCAAGCGGAGGTGGTCCACTCCTTGGAGGTAGGAGTGTAGTCCTTGGACTTGGTGAAGGACTCGTCCAGCATTCCCCAAACCCATTGCTTGTGCTCTTCGATATCCTCCTTGGAAAAGGTGCCGTCCTCGAGGAGCTTCTTGACGTAGATGTCGATTTGAGGGTCCTTTTCTTGGATGCGCTTGTACATGAGGGGCTGGGTGAACGAGGGCTGGTCGGTCTCGTTGTGGCCGTGCTTTCGGTAGCAGTTTAGATCAATGACCACATCGTGCTGGAACTCGGCACGCCAATCGGCAGCGAGCTGGCAAACAAAGTTGACGGCCTCGACATCGTCGGCATTGACGTGGAATATGGGGGCATCGATGGCCTTGGCAATGTCGGTACAGTAGGCGGTCGATCGGGCGAATCGAGGGTCAGTGGTGAAACCGATCTGATTGTTGACGACAAGGTGGATAGTACCACCAGTAGAGAAGGCAGGCAGGGAGTGGAATCCGAGACACTCGTAGACAATACCCTGGGCAGCGAAGGCGGCGTCACCGTGGAGAAGGACGCCCATGGCGGTGCGGTGCGTCGTCTCATCGTTGTTGTAGTGCTGGATGGCGCGGGTCTTGCCCAAAACGACGGGGTCCTCGGCCTCCAAGTGCGAAGGGTTGGCAACCAGGGAAAGCTGAACGCGCTTGCCGGACGGAGTAGGTCGCTCAAAGTTCATACCCAGATGGTACTTGACATCGCCAGAGCCTTCTTCCCCAGCACTAGAGGTACCAGCAAACTCGCTGAAGATGGACTCGTTGGGCTTTCGGACGACGTTGGACAGGACGTTGAGACGACCACGGTGAGGCATACCAATGACGATGTCCTTAACACCGTAATCGACACTGCGGTCAATGAGGGCCTTCATACCAGGAACGAGAGTCTCGCAACCCTCGAGGCCGAATCGCTTGTCGTTAGGGTACTTGGTGGCCAGGAAGGACTCGAAGCTGGAACTCCAGATGAGACGGTCGAGAACGCGGCGCTTCTCGTCAATGGAGTACTTGAAAGGCTGAGGAACCTCAAGGCGCTCACGGAGCCAGTCGCACTTGTCGCGATCGGGAATGTGAATGAACTCGACGGCGAAAGAACCGCAGTAGATTCTCTCGCAGGCGGCGACGATCTCACGAAGAGTCATCTTCTCACGGCCGTCGCGCTTGAAGCGGGGCAAGATGCCCGGTCCAAGGGTGTACTCGGTATCAAGGTCCTTCTCGGTGAACTGGTAGTATTCGAGGGTAAGTTCGCGGGGCTTGATGTTGCCAAAGCCCTTGGTGGTGTTGGTGTTTCGGATTCCCAGAGGATCAATGTTGGCCTTGTGGTGGCCACGGGCCTGGTAGGCGCGCACGAGAAGCTGAACCTTCAGGTGGTTAGTCACGTCAGAGCCATCCTCCATAACGAGGCCACCCTGAAGACGGGGGACACCGCCAGTCATGTTGGGGACCAGGTTAGGGGGAGGCTGGAAGGCCTGGGAGATGGGCATGTCGCCGCTCTCCATGTTCTTGAAGTAGACCTGCCACGACACGTGGACGCTCTCGGGGTCCTGTTTCCACTGCATGTACATCTCATCGATGTAGCTGGCAGTGCTTCCAGAGAGGAAGTTATCGCTGGGATCGGGGGGCGATTGGGTGGCACTCGTGGCATAGGAGCGGCAAGCAGCCAGGGCCAGAGGCCGACGGGAAGCAGCGAGCTTCCATGATGATGTCCGGGCCGAGACGGTCGAGACGGAGGCGGACGACGACGCTACGGAGCAGCGAGCGCTGCGGAGGAGCTGGGAGCTAGCTCGGGAGAGCGAATTCCTCAACATGTTGGGCGACTAATAGGCGATAGCGGCGCAGACTGAAGAAGGTGCAGGAAGGTTAGACGAAGAGATAAGTGGGAAGCATCCCATGCAGTTCAATGCGATGCAAATGAACGGCGAAACTCTTAAGGAAGGAGAAGTATAGCTTTCGCACAACCCAATGGTAAAGGGGGGGGTTGAGGATGAGGAAGTACTGAGTACTATGGGGAAGGATGGGGGAATTGAAGGAGGAGGAAGAGAAGAAGAAGGACGTCAAGCGGATCTAGATTAGGAAAGCATGAAAAAGCTATCTGGCACTGGCAGCCACTGGACCTTGACTACGAAAAAACACGATGACGCCCCGGCAAACCCGGTTCTGGCCGTGAGAAACACTTAAAGCCCATTGGACAGCGCTGCGCCGTGGTAGCATCGTAGCGCATTGTGATGCCCCAGAATGACAGTGTGAGAGGGCATTTGACACATAGCTCTGACCCACTCTCAGCGATTGACCGAACGCATTCAGGGCTGCCTCTCGGACATCCAGGCCCGGACGCGCAAGGGATAGGGAGAGGTTACCGAGGCTAGCATCGCCACTTGTCTTCTACCCGCACTGTACAACTTATACTTCCGATGGGCCGTGATTTTTTGCAGGCTGTCCCTGAAAACCCGACTATAACCCGTACGCACCGGACTTCAACAAGTCGATTCTCTGCTCCCTTTCATCATTGTGGCTGACGTTGAACTCCTCGCGGGGATCAAGTTACATGAACGTTAGTTAGTTGGTAGGCCTAGAAGGTCTGGTGAAGCAACACGGTGCGTGCAGGAGATTCAATGCCCGGGTTATCGAGGTTTCTTCTCTGTTGGACTTTTTGCATTGCCAGTATCCATCCGCAAGTGTACTAGTCTAGTCTAGTACACAGCAGGTCTGAGCAATATCCTGCAGTGTGACAGCATCTGGAGAAACATGTCCGGGGGCCAGCAGAGGCCGAATGACATCTTCTTGGTTTGTGTATGATTGTGTGCAATGTCTGGGGGGCAACGGGAGAACGGGAAGCTTGGCTGGGCTTGCTGGGATCTGTCTCCATAACCTCAAGGCAAATCGCCAGGGTTACTGCTCCATCTGTATTGAGAGAGGATGTCAAGCCACAGTTCCAGTGATCATCTCAAGCCACAAGCTGTCTTCGCGTTCCCAAAGCCCAAGGACCAACCCTCAGTTTACATACTCCCCAATATCTTTTGCAAACCCACCCCCCCCCCCCTTCCACGGCTCTCAACCTTTAACAACTCTCCACCTTTTTTCTTCCATCACGATTCGCTCCACTCACACACTCAGGCGCTGCCTGCACTAGAGGCATGCGAGCTTAAGCAAGCCGTGAACGACGACAGTTGAGAAAAAGAAACAAAAGTTAATCTCGAAACTGCTTCATCTTTCAGTATTTTCAAACAACCACTAGCTTCTCACACACTGCGTCTCATAACACTGTTCAGTATTCCTTTCATCTCGCGCTCTCTCTCTGGACTTCGTGTAAACTCGAACTCGCAACAAGCATCAGCTTCGTCATCGGCCTCACTGCGACTCATATTGCTGTTCCAGTCCGATACATACGATATTCTTCTCAACTACTATTTCTTTTTTTCTTCCGAACAGCGTCTTCTCGTCTGGAAACCTGCCTGCATATAGCCGCAATGGCCCTCCCGGCCGGCCGCACCCTCTTCAAGAAGAAGGATGGCATCCTGACTCTCACGCCTGACCAGAAAACTGTCACCTGGACTCTCAATGCTGGCGGACCTCCTACCGTATCCTTGGCCGTCGCCAACATCACAAGTATGTCTGCTATTGGTCATTTGTTGACTCAGCATCGCCATCCCCTTTAGAGGTACATAGGCTGACCCATTGCTCAGATCTCCAACAGACACCTGAGAGCTCACCCAAGGTGATGCTAAAAGTCTTCGAGAAACCGTCAGAAAATGCTGAACCCATCACCTACCTTTTCCATTTCAACACTTCAGAAGCCAAGGCTGAGGCTCAAGCTGTCAAGGATCTTTTATCACGGTTACTCGCCGAAGCTAAGACTAACGATGCCGGCGTGCCGAAGCCAGCAGCAGCCAGCACGGGAGGGTCATCTACGCCTGTCGCCAATGGAGGATCTGGCAGCGTCTCGGCATCCATGGCATTTGCCAGTGCCGTCAACTCTCAGCCGGGATCGGTGCGGTGGTTCGACGACAATCATCTGAAGAATGACATTGAGCTTCAGCAATCGCTCATGAGGAAGGACACCAGCCTGCATCAAACGTATGTCGAGGCCATGCAGACTAAGCCCGACTCTATCTCGGGACCGGCATTCAACTCTCAGTTCTGGTCTACTCGGACAAATCTCTTACGAGCTCACGCTATTGAGATCAACCAGAAGAAGGGCGCCTACAACGTGTTGTCGACTGTAAAGCCTCGGACGGTCGATGGCGAACTGAAGCTCAACATCAGCGTTGAGCAAGTCCAGATGATATTCTCACAACATCCCCTTGTGAAACGTATATACAACGAAAGCGTTCCAAAACTCTCCGAAGCCGAGTTCTGGTCTCGTTTCTTCCTCAGCCGGCTCTCCAAGAAACTTCGCGGAGAGCGAGTCACTGATAACGACCCAACTGACTCTTTGTTCGATAGGTACGACGCCAGTGAGAATACCCAGAGCATACAGAGCAAGATCATGGCCCAGTCGGTTCCCCATATTATCGACATTGAAGCCAACGAAGAGAATCAGGGCGGTTTTAGGAGCGGAAACGCTAAAGATATTGAGATGCGGCCGAGAGCCAACATTCCCATCGTCAAGACGCTCAACAGCTTGAGTGAGAAGATCATGGCCAACGTGAATCCGTCTGATGCCTACATCGAGGATGCTAACGGAGCCTACGACACGTTCAACCAGCTTGCCCTACGCGATCTTAGGGGAGAAGCCAAGGAGCATCGCATCATGCTCAACATTCAGGAACAGAACAGGTTTTTCCGTAAACAAGAGTCTGCGCCCTCCTCAAATGCACAAGTCTTTGCTAAGCAAAATCCTGCCGACGTCCTCTTTGAGATTCAAGGCGACCTGGAGACCCTCGAAGGAGACGGCGCCGGTGGCATCAATCTCCACACAAGCATCGGTTTCGACGAAGCGAGCGATAGCGAAGACGATGTCCCAAAACGAGCCCACGTCGGCTCGCGCTCCGCCCTCGATGCTGCCGACCGCGATGTCATGAAGGGCGTCCGACAGCAGCGCGCTCAGAACTTCGGCCACGAGTCCGATTCGAGCACACCCATGGGCCTACCTGTGGAGCTCGCCCGGAAATGCAGCCTCACGCACGCTACGACGGTCGAGTTTCTCCACCAGTTCTGGAACGCTTTCCTCTCAGGTGACCCCGATCGCGCCTCAGAGCTGCAGTATCTTGCCGAATCGCTAAGTCGCTCTGCAGCGCGCATCGCCGCCGTGGCTGAGGAAGCAGAGGCGGAGCGTGAAGAGATCATCAAGACGCGCCGAAAGGAGATTCGCGACCACTTCGAGCGGACAGGAAAGAAGATCCGCTGGAAGTCGGAGAATGTCGGCGGTGGAAAGAGCGCTGTGACGAGACTGATGCAGCCGACGCTGGATGCGTTAGGAAAGGCGCAGGCTGATTACCGCCGAGCTCTTGCTGCCGAGGGGATACAGATCTCGACCGAGTGAGGGCTACCGCAATGCAAATAGAGGACATGGAAGTTGTTGATACAACCACGTGCGGTGGAGTCGTCGGAGAACTAAACCCTCAATTTCTTTGTAAATCACCATCATCCTGTTATTCTCTGAGAAATTCGACACCCTTCCATAGCCATTCTTGGGGCCATATTTGTGGCCTTCCCTCATAAAGGATGTATACCTCATTGATATAGTACAAGAGTAAAGTACATGTTCTACCGTGATCCCTCACAATATACCCAATCCAAATTTCGGCCGGCAGAATCACATACATGTCCATAGAAAGAAGCCCATGCAATTCCTTCCAGCCTTAGGGCCAAGCTGGCCATCATCTATATGAAACACACCCTCACAGCCATGACCGCAGGGTTAAGCCTGAAGACTTCACCTCCGAATACGCGCCTCCTCCGCGTCAGCACTCTTCTTCTCAAACCCCGTTCCAAAACCCATCGTCTTCTTGGTCCCCTTCTTCTTAGCGCCATACTCCTCGTCAAACTTGCGAATCTGCTTCAACGATTCCATGTCCTCGCTGATACTAGCAGGAATCTGCCGCAGCGCCTTATCAAAGTGCGCCGCCCGTAGCGTGCGCTTCTTAGGGTACTCGTAAGGCTCGGGGCCCGTGTGTCGCGCTGCCGCTTCGTTTTCCTCTTCCACGGCGGCCATGGCGGCTGCTACGCATGCGTTTTTCAGGTCGGAGCCTGAGTAGTAAGGGGTGCGTTGGGCAATGTCGTCGAGGGATACTTGCGGCTCGATGTCTTCGCCCTTGAGTAAGATGCGCAGGATGGCCTCGCGGTCTTTCTGGAGGGGCAGGTCGACGAGTAAGCGACGCGGAAGACGTCGCAGGACGGCATCGTCTAGATCAAATGGCCTGTTTGTAGCGACCATGATGAAGGCCTCGGTCTCCTCCAGACCGTCCCATTCCTTGAGGAACTGGTTAATGTGGGAGCGGTGAGAGGCGCGGGCGCCGAGCATGCTGCGATTGGCAAGGAGTGAGTCCGCCTCGTCAATGAAGACGACGCAAGGAGAAATCTTCTTGGCAAGGGTAAAGACAGCATGGATGAGCTTCTCACTCTCGCCCACCCACTTGTCGTTGATGGTAGCGCCACTGATTTCAAGCATGTTGGCACCGCTCTCCTTGGCCACTGCCTTGGCGAGGAGCGTTTTACCCGTACCGGGAGGACCGTATAGAAGACAGCCAGGAATCTTATCTTGAGCAAGAACACCGTATGAGAAGGCATCAGGTCGGACCAAAGCTAGTGATGTGAGCAGCTTCAAGGCTGAAATGGTGTCAGGAGGGACGTGGACATCGGCGAAACTAGTCCGCAGGCTTTGTCGGTTGATGAGACCCGAGGAGATCCTCTTTTCGTATTCATTAAGCTTGAGAGCTGCACGAGCGGACGTTTGCGAGTCCTCTGCCTTCTTCTGCGTCTGGGATGCATCGGTTTTACTCTGGGCCTCCAGTTCGTCCAGGTACCGCTGGCCAGGCCTCTGCCGCAGAGGACCCATGAGCAAACGCTCATACAGTCCACCGGGTGCCGCGCCCTCGGCCTCCTCCTCATGCCGCTTGGCTGCGCAGGCAATGCTGTAAACTTCTGGCAATGTGAGGATTGATTTCTTCAGCATCTGTGCTCGGGAGTCTGTGGCCTGCAAGAAGATCTTCATGTTCTCGTGTGAGAAGTCAAGCACTCGTTGGCTTCCCAAGAATCGCAGCATCTTGTTAACGTTTCGCACGTTTTCTATAAAAAGGTCTGTGTCTTGCAGAGGATGCAAGTTTTCGGGAACTTGCGAGTCGCCAGAGGACTTGGACTGCCGCAGAGCGCGGCTCGGATCGATGTGGCGGGAGATGACCAAATCCCCCGTAGCTAGATCACGGATCATAGTTTGATACTCATCGGAAGGTTGCTCGCTTGCCGAGGTTCCAAGGATGGCAATTTTGCTTCCTTGTTGCCAGGCCGCATCGACGAGGTTCCTTAGTCTCGTGATGAGCATCGAGCCCTCCAAGGTCATGTTGAGCTCCACAAAATCGTGTATATGAATGATGAGGGGCTTTTCGCGGGGCGAGCTCTGCTTTACTTCAGCAGCCTGAATAATCTGGTCCAGAACTTTGTCGACCTTGAGATTCTCCCACTTGCCAAAAGGGTCGTAGCCTCCCTGTTTGATCTTCTGTAGTTCATCTTCCAGCGTGCCGGATGCGGCGCGGATATTGATGACGCCCGAATCGGCATCGTTCTCGTCGTCGTCAAATCGAGTTCCGACCTCGGCATCCTTGTAGAGCTTTCCGTTCATCTCAGCAGCACGAAAGCCCATTGTTGATAAAGATCCGCGAGAGTACGCCCAGTCTTGACCCAGGTAATCACCAACTAGGGCGGACAAGTCCTGTGCATCGAGACGGATCAGGTCAGCACCAGCAAAGTGAGCTACATGCTCCGCGACAGCTTGCGACACCGACTGTCCACTGTATCCTGACAAAGAGAGGATGGTAATCTGTCGTTTTAATATCTTAAGCTCAGCGCCTGGTGGAGGCGATGTGGAAAGTTCGCGGCGCATGGCCGATGTGATGGAGGAGAAGGTTGTGACGGGTAGATCGGCAATGGCTTGCGAAAGAGAGTGGTGGAGTCGCCAGTCATAGTCGAGAATACTGTCGACGGCGGTCTGTACTGATAAGAACTGATCGCGAAACTCCTGCGTGTGCCGGTCAAAGTCCTTGTAATAGTGCCACCACCAATATGGCCTTGACGTGTATGTGTACTCGGCACGTCGAGCGGGATATAGCGAGTCTGCCAAGTGCCATGCAGAATCGAGGAGCATATCGTAGGCCCGAGCCACACTAGTCAGCTTGTGATTAAGATGCTCGATATCATGGGATGAAGCGTCGATGCTCTGAATGTCGGCATTGCGTTGCGCAACTTTCTCGCGCAGAATATCGAAAGACATGTCGAAGTAGGTCTCGAGCGCTCTGTTGGAGTCTTGCGATCGAGCCGCAGGCGCAGCGCTGTCGGCGGGGCGGCTGTCGACAAAGATTTCCGACGTCTTGGGTCGCTTCGCGTCTTCCTCGAGGGCAAGCGGCAATCGAGGTCTCCGTCTGACATTGTGCAGCGTGACATTGTCGGCAAGGAAGGCCTGAGGGAGCTCGACGGGTGGTAGCGGAGGCGCGACGTTTCGACGAGCTAGGCGAGTCTTCAGAGAACCGGCGGCGCGAACTCTTGAGCGCCCAGCCAGGGCCTCGGTGCCGGTCTGGGGTTGCGACTGCTCATCCTCGACGGCCGACTCCTCCGTACTGGGCTTGGCTCCGTTGTTCGGGCTACCGTCGCCGCTGCCGCTGCCGCTCAGCCAGACTGGCGAAGTCCGAAAGGCTCGATGAAAGATTCGAGGTTGGGCGGCTCTGGAGGCTAAGACAGCAGGATGGAGGAGGGCGCGAAGCCCCTGCGAGTGCATCCGGGCGGGTTGCAGTCGCGGCCAACGACAAGTGTCGAGTAGAGTAGAGGAGGAACGAGGGCGATACCTAACGGCGACGGCGACAGGGGAAGCAAAGGTCGCGAGGCTGTTGGGGGGGGGGCCCTATCCAGGAATTCGGACAAGTTACTGATGTCGATCGGCTGAACTACTACTTTAACTTTTAGTTGATGGACAATTTCGGGGTCTCGGGGGATTACGTGAGCAGTCAGGAACAAGAACAGCATAACCACGTTGTTGATAGGCCAACACTTCTACCAAAATGGAACTACAGTTCTTTATTAATTGAAACGTTTTTGATGGTTTAATCTAGATGGTGTATTTGGCAGTCAATAATCAAGAATACTATTCAAGTGTTGGAGCTGGAATTGGAATAATAAGGCTACAATCGAGAGGCTAATCGATAACAGTTTTGCCGTATACAGGTACCATGTCAACTTACCCTATTGCAAGTGTCGACACCAGTTGGGCAATGTGCAGCAGACACGCAGTATTGGACCTTCCCTTCCCTGGGGTTTGATATAAAGAATCTCGTTACTACATATTCATCTGCATCCGTATTCTCATCAAGCATGGCATCCGAGAGGTTCAAGACTCTCCTAATCAGCTGGAGTAGTTTAATCCTATCTTCTCCTCTCTTCTACTTAGACAGCATGTCTTGCCACTACCATGTCAGATTATACTATTCATGATTTCATTCAACATTAGATAACCCATACGAACCAACACGGTTCTACCCCAACTTGGCCGACAGTGTCGCTATTTCAGTCCATAGATATATACAACTTAGTCTAGATGTTGCGATTCGCGTATCGGATCTAGCCCCCGTTTCGTGCTGGCCAAACTCTTGCTGAGCCGCCGTCGTCAGCATCATAGACTTGGCGCTCTTCTCCCTGGCGACGACAACTCCTTCGACCACTTACAGCCCTCCTCCCGTCATCAATAACATCAACCCGCATTAGAGTAAAGGCCTCAGCCACGCTGCCACATCTCTAAACGGAATGGCCTACAGCATGCTGTGATACTCGTGTCCATGTACATACCATACGTAACAAGTGACTCAAGCCTCCAATTCACCGACGAAAGACAGAGCTGGGCTTACCTTGTTTGCCTTCTTATCTTACCTTTCTAGTCTGATCCCGATCGCGGTAGTTTGGCAAGGCTCCCAAGTTTTGGCAAGTTGCCCATCTTGTCCCTCACCTCCATCTTCTCCTGTACGAAGCACCTGCTTGGTCCTGTTATCGCAACATCACATCGCATCGCAATCGCACCTCTCGGCCTGTGATGCGCTTCAACCGCCCATCATGACGTTCAACTTCTCCGACCTCGCCCTCGACGCAGACTCCTTCGCGCTGCTCCCCCTCCCCGAAGACTTCCTCATGCAGGGTCTCTTCAGCGACGGACAACTCTTGGAGCTCCCTTCACCAACAGACACGCAATCTGAAGACAAGCAAAACTCCAAGTCTCCTCCCGCCAGCAGCAAGCCATTCCACGCCAAGCGCCCGCACAAGAAATCGCGGAAAGGCTGTCGCAACTGCAAGGCTCGCAAGGTCAAATGCGACGAAGCTCGCCCTACCTGTCGCTCCTGTAAGCTGCGCAACACTGACTGCGTCTATGCTACAGATGCGGTTACAGGTCCGGCTTCAGCTCCGACCCGGGCCTCGGCGTCGAACCCGTCTCCTCTCTCCTCCTCCTCTGTAGCATCCGCCCAGTACGCAGCAACACCAGTGACATCCTCAGAGTTCGCCTTCTCGCCTTCTGGCTTCGAAGACTTCTCTACTCCGCCAACCTCAGATACTCTCGTCACCACCACCCATCCACGCTCGTCGCCGTACGCTCGCGACGACCTGCCTCTCCTGTGCTCTCCACAGTTCATACCAGGTCCCGTCTGCGATACCTTAGATATGCGCCTCCTCTGGTTCTATACAACATCCACCTTCTCTTCCTTCTCCCTCGACACAAAATACCACAAACCCATCGATCAGATCCTACAGGTGCAAATCGTCCAGACCGCATTCCAGACCCCTTTCTTGCTCGACACTCTCTTTGCCTTATCCAGTCTACACCTGCAGACAATACAGCAAGAGTGCGATGCTCAGCGTGCTTTGCAATATCGCCAGAAGGCATTTGAAGGGTATCGCTGCGCTATCGAGGCCGGCCGGCCCGAGGACTTTGTGGCCCTCATTTCGAACTCGCTGCTTATGGTCGCCCTGTCAAGCCAAATGTTCAGAGAGGAAGATGGCAAGGAACTATACATAATCGACTGGACCGTCGTTTGGAAGGGTATCGGAATGATGGTCAGCAGGCTTGGCGCTGAGCGGCTTGTGGCGTCGGGTATGTATTACCTCTTCCAACGACCTTCCATTGATCTCGAGGCCTCTGCCGCCGCTATCCCTAGAAATTTACTGGTCATGATCAGCTCCATCGAGCCCGAAGACGAAGATTACGTCGACCAAGAGACCTACTACGACACCCTTAAACTCCTTGGTTCGCTTTACGACAACCTCAAGGCCGGCTTCAGCCCTGTCATGTCCCTTCGCATCATAACATGGTTGACGTTTGTACCTGATCGTTTTGTCAAGCTCACCCTCAAACGGCGTCCTCGCGCACTCATCGTCCTAGCCTACTACTCTGCGTTTCTCAAGCTCGTCCAGCACGTCTGGTGGTGCAAGGGCATCGGCGACCGCTCTCTCCGTGACATCTGCCGGTACTTGGGATCAGAGTGGCAGCACCTTCTGGTTGTGCCGCAGATGGCGCGCTACGTCGAAGACCCACTTGCCGTAGCGAGGACCATCATGCAAGACCCAGAATGGAAAACCTCGCCGTCTAGAGCATTGAAAGAAGAAGAGGAGGCCACCGTTACACTAGTTGATAATGTTGGGAGGCCGATGGCGTATGCTCCAACGGAGATGAAGATGGTGTTGCTTGATGGCGGTCCAGGGGACCAACCTTCACTGAACACCTAACTAAGACTTTATCTTTCAGGCGTTATCCCGCAAAGTAAGGAATAGACATACCAAGAGATACTTAGTCTTTGCACGCTAATTGTAAGCTAGTATTCTGTGCTATATGTTTGTCAACTTGAACGGCCAACTAAGGCGGGACAAGTTTCCCACCGAGTTGCATTATCAGGTGTCATTCAATGGCTTTGGGAACCGGACTAGAAGCCATCAGCTCAGCTTTGAAACATCGAACTACGTACGGGTTCTACTTAGATATCATTCACGAAATGGCCCAGTGCAATAAGAGGCCAGGATCGTATGTTGGAAACACTCAGGTTTGCTGGCCGATAACGGTCTTCATGTTCCATATAAATAACTACTAGTATATGGCCTTTCCGATAGCCATGTCTCGCAGCTGTTCTTTCTTGCTTCATCTGCCTATAGAAATATGCGGATAAGGACCAGGCTCAGGACTTGTTAGTACCATACTGCCCCCATCCTATGGTCACCTACACATCTCTCTTGTTTAAACAGACAATTCAGTTCTGGTCCAACGTGCGAACGTAGGCATTTCTATAGCTAGATTTTGAATAGCAACCTGAACTAGAACAATGATATCACATCTATCGCAAAATGATGACGTGCTTAGATGGCGGGCATATCTCCATGCGTCTAGCAACCTTCATCGAGCACGGGCGAGACCGTATAACAAATCACAGGATAAATGAAAGCTAGAATAGATATGGCTAAAAGAGGAATTTTGATTTCTTGGTACACAGCTCACAAAAGAGACTAAATGGAGCTTATGGAGAAACCTCACCGGCCCTTTGTTCCTCTTCTCTATACACAGGCCCAATCTCTCTCACAGCTCCCGGAATTACTCAGCTCAACTCGCTTAGTTCTCAAGCTCAGCCAGAATCTTCTCACCCTTCGCCTTAGCGGAGGCAAAGTCACCAACCATGTAGAAAGCACCCTCGGGAAGGTTGTCACCCTCACCAGCCAGGATGGCCTTGAACGAGGAGATGGTGTCCTTGAGGTCGACGAGCTTACCCTCGATACCAGTGAAAACCTGGGCGACAGTGAAAGGCTGGCTCAGGAAACGCTGGATCTTACGGGCACGCTCGACGGTAAGCTTGTCAGCCTCAGACAACTCGTCCATACCCAGAATAGCAATGATATCCTGGAGAGACTTGTACTCCTGGAGGATCTGCTGAACGCGGGTGGCGGTGTCGTAGTGGTCCTGGCCGACAATACGGGGGTCAAGCATACGCGACTTGGAGTCGAGAGGGTCGACGGCGGGGTAGATACCCAACTCAGAGATACCACGGGACAAGACAGTGGTGGCGTCCAAATGGGCGAAGGTGGTGGCGGGGGCAGGATCAGTCAAATCGTCAGCAGGGACGTAGACGGCCTGGACGGAAGTGATGGATCCCTTCTGGGTGGTGGTAATACGCTCCTGCATACCACCCATGTCGACGGCGAGGGTGGGCTGGTAACCGACAGCAGAGGGGATACGACCCAGAAGGGCAGACACCTCGGAACCGGCCTGGGTGAATCGGAAAATGTTGTCAATGAAGAGCAACACTAGACGTCAAATATCAGCACACGAGTCATTTTCTGGCTATTTTTAAAGCATGTAAACTCACCATCCTGACCCTCCTCGTCACGGAAGTATTCAGCAACCGTCAGACCTGTCAGGGCGACACGGGCACGAGCACCTGGGGGCTCGTTCATCTGACCGAAGACAAGAGCGACCTTGGACTCGCCATCAAGCTGGATGACGGAGGTCTCCTGCATTTCGTGGTACAGATCGTTACCCTCACGGGTACGCTCACCGACACCAGTGAAGACGGAGTAACCACCGTGAGCCTTGGCGATGTTGTTGATCAGCTCCTGAATGAAGACGGTCTTGCCGACACCGGCACCACCGAAGAGACCAATCTTTCCACCACGAGCGTAGGGGGCAAGGAGATCGACGACCTTGATACCGGTGGCCAGAACCTCGGCAGAGGTGGACTGCTCGACAAACTCGGGAGCCTCGGCGTGGATAGGCAGGCGCTTGTTGGTCTTGATGGGACCACGCTCGTCAATGGGGTCACCAGTGACGTTCATGATACGGCCGAGGGTCTCGGGACCGACGGGGATGGTGATGGGAGCGCCAGTGTCCTCGGCCTTGGCACCACGGACGAGACCCTCAGTACCTGAGACGTGTTAGAAGTTGGCAAATCTTTGCGGCGGGAACAAAAACCTACCGTCCATGGCAATGCATCGGACAATGTTCTCACCCAGATGTTGCTGTATTGTTGTTAGTTGATGAAATGATGTCGCTGTTATCGAATTGCTGTACGTACGGAGACCTCGAGGACGAGCTTCTGGCCATTGTTCTGAGTCTCAAGAGAGTTCAGAATAGCGGGGAGCTTTTCGCCGTCGAACTTGACTATAATATCGTTGTCAGTATATCACCAGTAGATGAGTCGCAGACGGAATTGAAGCCTGCGACGCGTTTCGACTAACCATCGACAACGGCACCAATGACCTAGGACACGATTAGCACGGGGGCCACGGGATTTTCCTCGGGAAGCCGGACGACCGGAGCGGAAGCGGGAGTAGGATCAGGAGCTCACCTGGTGAATCTTGCCGGCACCGACACCAGTGCTGGCCCATCGGTTGGTGGCAGGGAATCTGAGGTTGGCAGGTCGGATAGCACGTCGAGGGGCGGCGGCCGCGAAGGACGGGCGAGCCGCGCGGGCGATGGAGGAAATGCCGCTACCAAGGGGCAAAAACAGCCAGCGTCAGCTCAATTGTCGCTCAATTGGGGCGGAAAATGCATGAAAACGACGGGATTGCCGTCTGACAGATCGAGACTCACCTCTTGAACATCTTGCCAGATGACAAAGAGCGATCAGAGATGGGAGTGGAGAGAGGTGTGGTGAAGCTGAGGGAGAACTTTTACGGAGTGAGCAGTTTTGCTCGGGGAGCGACGACTTGGTCGGTTAGAGCTTTCGCAGGGCAGTCACGTGGAGCGCTAGCCTGAACTTGCGGGTTACTCCACCAAAAGAGCTGCGATGCCGGCAATTTACCGGGTTCTTGGGGCGGGATTATTCGCAACAAACTGACTTAGCTGCCTTGTTGCCCGAGCAAAAAGGCAACTTGTCCAATGCTGGGCGAGAGTGGACAAAACAGAGCACAGTGCGGCTGATGTTGCAACACGTCCAATGTTTTAAACAGAGTCAATGCTGTGCATACCGTGGTCGCTATCACGAACTCCAACTGTTTTATGAGAGCTCGATTTCAAGAAAAAGACTGGATTGAGTGATGAGAGAGGCTGTTAGACCTTGACGTGGGGAGGTCACGAGGCGGAAGCTGGGTAATAACACCCAGCTAAACAACTTGATAGAGCCGTCAAGTCAAGATGCTGACCCCAGAGAAGCGGGGGAAAGAGCATTGAGTCTGTTGGCCGGGTGCGACCTACATTCGAAAGATGGAGGGACAGCTGGCAATGAGATTGGTGGTGATGCTCACAGGCTTTTTGGTTCTGCCGCACCACAGCCACTAGACTAGGAGAAGTACGGTACCCTTCTCTTCTTCAATAGAACGTCACCGTTCTAGTTCACAAGGATTAACAACACAACACAGAAACAAAACAGAAGCTCCTTCCTACGCAATGACTCTTGTATTTGCAGGCATCTCAATGGCTTCAGTTTCAATATCGTTGCTGTCGTCCCTTGAACTTCATGTACAGCCTTGCCCTAGGGAGCAATTACGTCGAGGGCCGGGGAACGTCGACATTCTGTCCCTTGGTTCGATGCTGATTGGCCAATTGCATCGGGCATCCCCCTACTGTGAGCCAATCACCACTTGAGGTCGGGCTAGATTCCCCAGCATATCCACTGGGCCTGGAGAAGAAGCTGGGCATTTTGCTGGGCGTTACTGGGGTGTGGCGTCTAGCGCTCGTCATTGTCTTTTCCACCTCCTTCTGAAGTTCTCTCCCTCACTTCCTCTCTGCCCCAGCTCGGGGTGTCCAAGTGCTCCGTCCCCGGACAATTCTCAGCTCCTATGTTTATAAGCATATTCCGCGAACAACGACCATGGTATGATGACCCGTAATTATGAATATATTTTGCTTCACGTCTCTCGATAAAGTAATTCAATGTTATTAAAATATTGATGGCTTTGAGGATACTTGCTTACTTCTTGGCTGTTGAGTAGAAACTCCAAGGCAAGTACATCTTGAAATTAACCATAAACGTTGCCAGGTGAGCGTTGTGACGTTGAATACGTAAGTGTTCATTACCGATGTGCATTGTAGAACTAAACTTTTTTTTCGACGTGAAACTCAATGAGTTGTTTCAGTGCTAGGTAGAGAATGAAATAAGAAAAGAAAAGAAACGACATTTGCCTTCCCTGCGTGTATTGAAGCTTTCCGGTTAACCCAAGCTGGTACCATTTCCCTGCACCACCTTATTTAAGGACCCTTCAGACAAGTCCGTAAATATAGCAACCATTACGCTGCTTCAGGAGTCTTGGGAAATCGCTGACTCGAGTGCCAGAACCTACCAAGAATTAGTGAGTCTGCCGCTAAATAACAAAGGTTGAAATCACTTACCATGGCTGTTCGGGACGGCGAGTATACATGCGTCCAGTTCTTTCTGTTGTTCCACTCCATGGGTGTCGTAAAGAATCGGGTGTTCTCATCGATCCGACCAAAGCCACCAGCCTCCTTGGAGTCGCTGTTCAGTACTACGCGGTATGTTCCTGGTACCTCAACGCCAATCCGGTAGTCGCTGAAGCTTTTCGTAGGGTTGAGATTGAAAACGAAGACCAAGCCTCCACGTTCAAATACGATGACCTTGTCGGTCTCATTCTTTAATGAGATATAGGCCTGGGGAGCATGAAGCCACCCGAATTTGGCTTCGCACTGGTTCATCATCCGGTCAAAGACGTTGAGGAACTTATAACGAAGCAACTCATCGTCTGGAAGGTTGAATTGCCGCCGAGCGTACCAGAACGAGTTGCTATTTCCCTCTCGCGGGAAATCGAGCCATTCCGGATGGCCAAATTCATTGCCTTCAAAGTTGAGGTAACCCTCGCCGCCCAAAGCATGGGTTAACAGACGGATCAATTTATGAACCGCGATACCACGATCAATCACAGGTGTCAACGGCGACAAGGTCGACATGTTTGTGTACATCTCAGCATCACAGAGATGCATCATGAGTGTTTTGTCGCCAACAAGACTACGCATATGTCAGTAACTTCATCCCATGACTTTGAGCAATTTAAGACTCACGCTTGGTCGTGACTTTCACAGTAAGCGATAGTCTTCTCGCCATGGCGTCTGTTGGTTAGTGTGAAGCAGATACTGCCAATGTCCCATTCCTCGTCCTTGAGCTCCTTTAAGATCTTGATCCACATATCCGGGATAGCCATCGCCAGACGGTAGTCAAAACCGACACCGCCTAGAGACAGCGGTAAGCACAAGGCAGGCATTCCCGACACGTCCTCGGCGATGGTGATACACTCGGGGTAGAGCTCGTGCATCAACTCGTTAGCAAGCATAAGATAGACGACAGCTTCTTCGTCAACATCTGCGCCAAAATATTCATGATACCCTCCAGAGAAGCCACTAATACTGTCAACATGTTTTCGAGTCACCTAGGAGGATACCCAACTTACGTTCCAAGGCCGTGATGCAGATACAACATGCTTGTGACTCCATCGAATCGAAAGCCATCGAATCGGTATTCATCCATCCAGAAACGGAGATTGCTTAGCAGGAAACGCATGACCTCGTGATGGCCGTAGTTGAAGATCCTGCTGTCCCACTGGTCATGTCGGCCCCTGGCGCCACCGTGAAAGTACTGGTGGTCGGTTCCGTCGAACTCGTTCAAACCGTCCAAGACATTCTTGGAAGCGTGGCTGTGAACGACGTCGAGTAATACAACAAGGCCGAGACCATGAGCTGTGTCGATCAACTCCTTGAGGTCTTCGGGGGTGCCATAACGACTACTGGCCGCAAAAAAGTTGTTGACCTGATAACCAAAGCTGGCGTAGTAGGCATGCTCCATGACTGCCATTAGTTGAATGACGTTGTAGCCAAGGCCCTTGATTCGGGGGAGCATGTTCTTAGTGAACTCCTTGTAGGTAGCGACTCGTTGATCTGGCGATGAGATACCAACATGAGCTTCGTAAACACGAGCGCTCGCGGGTTTCTTGGGTCTCTGGTTCTTGAACGTGTATGTCTCGGAAGCCGGAGGGTTCCAGAATCGAGCGTCATATGCTGGCGATACGGAGAGATCTTGGGTAACGTACTTGATCCAAGCTGGCAATCGGTCGACACGCTCACCACTCGGTAGGATGAGTGAGATCTAATCCACTGTTAGCCAACAGTATGAATTGGCACTCTTCTATCGCGACATACCTTAAGCTTGGAGTTGTGGGGAATGGCAGCCTCTCCATTCTTAGCTGGGATTGTAATTTCGAAAACTCCAAAGTCGTTCTTTTGCATAGGGTGGGAGGTCAAGTTCCAACCATCTAACCATAATGTGAGCTCACAGCCGAGCACAGTGACAGCGATGACTTACTGAAGTCGCCGATCACGTAGGCCTCTTTGGCATTGGGTGCCCATTCTCGGTAGATGACGTTGTTTTGCTTGTCGACATTCAAACCAAACTTCTCGATGCCCTGTGGTAGCAGTATTAGCTAGGTCACAACTCGACAATAGACTAGAGGAGAAGATCTTACCCTGCTGAAAGTCTCAAGACCGCCTTCGTTGTCGTTGATGGTCTTGACCCAGTCCTGGGTTTTCGAATAGCGCCTTCGGAGTGTATCGCTGAAAGGTTCCAGCCAAGGATCTAGCTTGACGACACCTAGAGGCGCATCAGTCTTGTCTGATCCAACATGATATCATACAAAATCATATCATATGGCACACTCACCGGTACCGTCATTCGGAATATCTCCAGCTGCACCACTGGGACGGTTAGGATCCAGTGAGTTGGAAGACTTGTCAGCAAGTGAAGAGGCCATGACGAAGCTGTAGATGTTCGAAGCAAATGAGACGAGCAAGGAGCTCGAGGAGAATTATCTGGGCGGGGTACTGAAGTGGCTGCGGGCTTCAAATACACGCGTTGAGACCAGGGTGAGACAAGTCGCACGAGGATGAGATCCAATTGACACAGGCAAATGGTAGACGAAGTATGGACACACAAGACTCGAGAACCTCTGGAATGATGGAATCGTTCAGATTTTGAACTAGGATTATGGAGAGGAGAAAGTTCGTTGAGCTCAGATCCTGACAAACCTGATCTACCGAACAACCCTTGCCTGGTGATTGTTGGCCTACAAGAATAACCTAACTCCATGCTTGCATCTGGCTGCAGCTTTATCGATAAGCAATGACGTCGAGGAAACTGCCTCATCCAGTTACTGTGCATGGCCACGGCGACTGGTGCTTAAATCACGAAAGTGATTGGCATGATGTTATACTGTGTTGACAGGCACAGCTCATTAAATCAGTGGTTATAGGTTGTGCACTGTGCTACAAAGAGAGAAGCCAAAGTCGTTTGATCCAGTTGTTGTTGATGCGCAGCTCTCCGTTGTAGGGACTTGCCTGTTAAAGTATTCAGTAAATTAAGATCTTATCTTAGTGGGCATTTGTTCGGGGAACGGTGGGCTCACAGTGGGTGCAAGTTAGAGTACTGTAGACTAACTACTCTAGATCGCCCCAGCTGCCACCGAATCCGATAGCGGCGTAGGTCTGCCCGACTGGTTCACCTCCTCTGGAATCAGGACAAACATGATCATCAAAGTACAGTTCTAATCTACACACCCAACCTTTACAGTACTGATATCTATACTGTTCTTCGATCTCCAGCCTCTCCCCAAGGTTTCCACGGAGCTGCGTGCGTCGTCTGTCAGTTAATCTTACACCGGCGCATGCTCCGAACAAGAAGCTTCCCCCATCGGCTTTGACACCACCTGCCCGTCGCAACCCGCGCCGCAAACCTCCCCGCATTCATCATCACCGAACAAAGCCATATATCCAACAATCGACTCCTTAGCGCTCGCATAAAAGTGTATTATGCGACTGGCTAAATCACAATAATGCTTCCCTCCGTTAGGGTCATCCCCTCTGCTCGTCGGGCCCTCCTACCAGCCTCGCGATCGGTCGTGCGATCGGTCGGCCAGCTTGCTTACAGACCACGCCAACGACTTCTCTCTACAACCCGCTCTCTGGCCGGTGCGAGGCGGAACACCGACTTCAATTCCGGATTTACGGGCAGCTATGATCCCGTAGCCGAAGCTGGGCGCGGCCCAATGTTCAACAAGACCAACTTCGGCGTGCCACAGTTCTACCCTCGTGATCTCAAGAAGAGGGTAGATGATTACGTTGTTGGCCAAGACCGAGCCAAGAAGACCATCTGCGCGACCATCTTCAACCACTACCAGAACCTCCGACGACGACATCAACATGAGCACGAGGATAAGAATCGGCGAGATAAGGCTATGAGGCAGAGGTTTGCTAGAGACAGAGAATCGCATCAAAAGCGTCGAGAGATGCATCCAGTCGAAGGTCAGCGTTTGCATGGTTCTATTCCTGACCGCTACGCTGCTGATACTCTGCAAGAAGACGAGTTTCCGGGCCATAATGATTCGGTTCGTCACCTTGCCGAGACGATCGATTTTGAGGACGATCCGATCGATCACCTCTATGCACCCGACGACCCAAATACACCCGAGCATGTCAAGATTGACAAAAGTAATTTACTCCTGATCGGGCCTACGGGTGTTGGGAAGACCTATATCTTGGAGTATGTGAAATTACCGTTCCGGCTGTCATTCTTTCACTGGGCTAAATGTTCATAGGACTTTGAGCAAGAAGATCAACGTACCCTTTTCAATATGCGACTGCAACTCCTTTACCCAAGCCGGTTACATTGGTCAAGACGTCGAGACGTGTATCGAGCGCCTCCTCATCGAAGCAAACTACGATGTCAAAGCTTGCGAACATGGCATCGTCGTTCTCGACGAGTTTGATAAAATTGCCAGGCGTGAAACCACGACTGGAAGAGATGTCGGTGGTGAGGGAGTTCAACAAGCGCTCCTCAAGCTTGTCGAAGGTAGCAAAGTGACAGTCAATGTCAAAGACAACCGGTCATCCAGGTCTACGCCACCCATCACTACGAACTTCAACGCAGCTGGGAACTCTTCCACGTCATCTCAAGCGGCACCTCCTGGTGGAAAGGTCGACCAATACACCATAGACACTACTAATATCTTATTTGTCTTTTGCGGTGCTTTCGTTGGCCTAGACAAAGCCATACTGAAGCGAGTAGCCAAGCCAACCATGGGTTTCGGCGGAGAGCTTCGCGGCCGCTCATCCATGTCTGGTAGCAAGCAAATTTTGCCTCCAGACACATATACTCACCTACCTCACCACAATGCTATCTCTGCGCCCTCTTTTACATCATTAGATCTGGCTACACCGGCAGATCTGCAAAGTTTTGGATTCATTCCCGAACTTATTGGACGACTACACAATATTTGTGCACTGAGTCCTCTGTCAAAGGAAGACCTATATCGTATATTGACGGAACCTCGCAACAGCTTGGTAGCTCAGTATACGGCTCTTTTTGAAACATATCCGTCCCGGCTCTACTTCAGTGAGAAGGCATTATATGCCATTGCAGAACGAGCAGCTAACTCAGAGACGGGCGCACGAGGTTTAAAAATGGAGATGGAGCGAGTTCTCGCTGAGCCTATGTTTGACGCCCCAATGCCGTATGTCCTCGTCACCGAGGCGTGCGTGAAAGGAACAGAAAAGGCAGGATATTGGGGCAAGGACGGCCGCTTTGAGCTCCAGAGAAGATTGGAAGAGGAGGAGCTGCACCCAAGTAAGTCACAAACAAGAGGTACTTTTGAGGGTTTCCGGGAAGCAGGTCAAAGCGGTGGCTGAGCATCGGAGCATGCAACGATTCAAGGTGTATGGAGCAATAGGTTTGATTACTTAGTTGGGTATTTTAGGGCAACTGGGTACGGTGGACGTTTACTGTACTCTACGGTGGCTGCAGGGCAAGCGACGGATATGAGAAATTATGACTCGATTCGGTTTCCGTTGTTGTGTTACAGTATTTACACCTCTCAAGGCGTCTATTACCTGGAATCAATTTGACACCAGCAGCCTTGAAGCCATCCCTCAAGCCAACCATTTCACACACGACGGATACGCGTCTCCAAGAGTCACCTCTGCTTCTAGCACATACGAGAAAAGATGGAGATATATTGACTTTAGTTGTCCTTGGGGGGAGACTGGACCATGCCGGGGCCCTTGTAGTCGGGGCTGGTAATACCGGTGAAGGGGTCGGCTTTTTGTTTCTGTGCGGTTTGTTAGCTCAAAATTACACGATAAGGTGGTCACCGGGTAACAACGAACCTTGAGCAACTCGTTAGACTCCTCCTGGTACTCCTTGGCCATGGTGTAAGGAGCGGGCTTGGCGAGAGTGCGGACAGTGGCGAAGATGCCGATAGAGACGGCAAGACCGATGAAGGTACCCCAGAGGACCTTGGCATTGGCACCAGCGGGCTCCTCAGCACGAGGGCCGTGAGGCCCAAAGGCAATCCAGTAGGCTATTCAAATCGATTAGAAATGGTCTGTGAATGCTATGACGTTTGAAAGGGTGGGATGAAATGATGTGACGTTAGGTTGCAGACGCAGGGACAGTGAGCTCAAACCATTGCACCGAGCTCCACAGCTGTGATTGGGTCCCCAAGCTAGTTTTGAATTTGCAATTGAAGCTTGAGAGCGACCGCCAACACAATACTAAGTGAAGCAATGAACTATATGGGTGCAATGGCGTCTAATGATTGTCCAAAGGCTGTGGTGATAGTGGTGTTGGTGGTGATGGCCTGGGCTCGGCTACGAGGAGGTATTTTCCATCGGGTGACGACGGGAGCAAAACGCACCAGCTTTCTTCTCGGCGACGGTCAACTCGGTCCAGTTGGCCTGCATGCGGTCGCGCAGAGCCATCCAGAGGTCAGCCTGCTCCTGAAGGGGCATACCCTCCCATCGCTTCTCGATGTTGGCGAGCGTAGGGTTGGAAATGGCGTGAGTCGAGGCAGCTCGGGTCGCGAAGGCGGGCGAGCTGCGCACCAGGCTCTTGCGCAGCAGGTTGGAGGCTGAGGTGCGCAGCATGATGGGCGATCGTGTGGGAGAGGTCGGAGGGAGGATTGGAATCAATTGAAGACGTCTCTGCCGAAGAGCCGTTCGAGTATCGCGATGGGAGTGCGGGTCGGGCGTGCGTCTGAGAGTTGTTTCGAGCGAGGAGATTATTTGCTGAGAGTCAATTCGAGAGTAAAACCAGGCAAATCGTATGATGGAGCCCCGTGTCAGCCCGGTCGGAATATGCTCGGTTATGCGAACTACTGGATAAATCGAGGTCCACGTGACTATGGGCAGTCCAATTGCTCCCGTTTTGCGGATGGGTGACATGCCCTATTTTGAAGCCCCTCATTGGCTGTTTTTGCCGTCAGTTGGATGCCAATAGGTGAAGAAGTCTTAAGGTTGATATGATGATATACATGACTCCAAAGCTACTCTAGAGGATGGGAAGCGGCAGTTAAGCCGGTAGCGTTTGAGCTTTCTGAAGCATGATGGGGCGCATGAGGAATTGGAGTGTATTGAATGGCCGAGCCGAATTGATGTTTAATAGACAGCCTGAAGTTATGAATACTGTAGAGGTTGATGATATTGGGCTACATGTTAGCTTATATATTTACTCTTTGCACTCGTCGAATTCTTCGCACCACAGGTTTGGATTGTTTGTAACTCCTCTGATATGGTGTAAGTTGTCATTCGACGGGAATTACTGATTCAGACCCCAAAGAGAACCACGGGTTCAATCAGCTTACCGTACTACTCACCTTGAAAGCATGTCAGCAGGGAATAATTCCGCTACAGTGCACGGCCTCCAGCAGGATGCTGATCGTGCGCTAGCCATACGTTACAGGTGTCACCCAACTCTAACGTTAGTATCGCATGTTCATAATGACCAATATGGCCGTACCTACAGGGTAGGAGATATGATAGAACCTTCATGAAAGGCATCAGAGTGAACTCTTGTGTGTACGGTGCTACCAATTGTCAACCCCATTTGAACTTGACAACAAGGAATGTCTGTCTGCTCATAGAGGGTTTCAACGGTCATAAATCTTGGATCTTCAAAACAAACAACATCACTGGGTGAACCCCAAAACCAGCTGAATGAATTATATTGCCATTACCCAATACTTTACAAGTGGATTACATGTGAAATAATAGAAGGAGAGCATCATTTCCTAGGCAACGCCCTATAACCCCAGACGCATTTAACTAATGACCAACCACTGTCATTAAGGTTCAACGTATAATCATCTACTGCTTGGGCGTTGAAGTTGGAGCCTGGCGAGGCTGGGCCACGGGGTTGGCACTGCCGTTCGACATTGTCAGCCTTATAGTTGAGAACAGTGCATGTGTTCGGACAGAACTTACCCCTCAAGAAGAGGATCTGGTTTCTCGGGTGCAAAGACTGGCCGAAACGTATAGATGCCTAGACGCAGTGATAAGTGAAAGATCGCCCAGGAAACTTCAATGACGCAGCTCACCTCCTACTACACCACAAAAAGCAGTCAAAGCGAGTGGTAAAACCTTCTCAAATGCACTCATAGTGAAGAGAGAGAGGGAGAGGGAATCGAAGACGATTTTTCTGCCGTTTCCCAAACTAAGAAGATCTGATCCCAAGTCAGAAAGTGATGAGCGATTGGAAGTACGGAGAAGTTCAGGTCCATGAAAAGGTACGTCCCCCAGCACTCTAAATCCAGCCCCACCGTGGCGCGTCTCCCTGAGAACGCGCGCGCCGCTTGATTTCCAATGCGCGTCCTACCACCATGCTATGCTATTGAACGAAGTACCCGTAGCCTAAATATTGGCGTTGGATGCTACAACGACGACTTACGACCGAATCGAAACCGAATAAAATGTTACGATAATATAATGAAATCTGTGGACAATGGTCAACTGGAAGGAACTGGGAGAAGTCCCGGATTCGGAGGATGAAGATAGCTTCGATAGTCAGGACCAGCTGCCACCGCTATTGCAGCCCGCTTCGGTGACTACGACAAACGATCGGCCCCAACAGAGGACTTTGCAGGATGCCGTAGATATCTGGGATGTACCAGGCTCTCCAGAATCTGTCTCACCAACTCGGAAGGCAAAGGCTTCCTTTGTTCATACAACCGATCCTCAACCGGCATCACCTGTACCCATAGACTCGTCGCCCTTGTCGTCTCCTTTATCGTCCCTGCCCAGCGAGGATGAGTTATCAGCGGTAGATGAGCTCGTTCTGCCCACGGACCCGACATCGAATCGCCGAATCCCTTCGATAACAACTACCAGATTATGGTCATCCATTGATGACGAATTGCCAAAGAGCAACGCCGTGCAGTTTCCCGCCCCGGAAGGGTTTAATGATAACACGACGGTTCAAACGCCTTCTCCCGAGCCCGCCGAGTATCAAAGAGCCACTATTCCGCAGAGTCAAGTTCTCGGCCATGACGTGGAACAAGTGGAAACCCGGCAGGCAGCAGTCCGCTATGAACGGTCATTACGCCCACGGAAACCCATTCAAGAGCATCCTTATCTGCTTGAAAATGCCCAGTACAGTAGTTTTCTGAAACAGCATGGTGTTCGGCCGCTAAGGATGGCTATCGAGGCCGAGAAGAGACGACGACAGCAGGCTGAGCAAGACAAGGATTTCGAAAACGATAGCCAAGAGTCAAGGCTGCCAGATATCTCGGACGAGAGTCAGTTGAATGGCTTGGAGAGTTTCTTGGACGGTTTGGAAAACCTGGAACTTCCGTCGCCATCACCGCCCAAAACGTCGCCTCGTAACAATCAGGTTGGAACAAGTAGCCAAGCAAGCTCAGCTCCTGATACCGAAAACACAAGCCTGGCTGGCGAGGACTTGCCAGACCTAGAAGAGTTACTCAAGCGACCATCGCATCATCTACATAGGAAAGTTTCCAAGCGCAACACTTCTACACTTGGATCATCGGCACGGAAGCGAAGGCGACACGACATTGTCGACAGCGATCCGTTCGAACCTGCAAACACCTTAAGGCTCATCTCTGGTTATCATGAGTCCCCCTCTGGCCAAAACAATCCCGCTTCATGGAACTCTAGCACTTCTCAAGTGGACATCGAAAGTGATGTCGAACTGGATCCAGATGTGCCTAGCAGTAATAGAACTGATCGTCAACGTCAAGAAGAACGGACACCAACGCCGCCTCCCGAAGGATACTCCTTACCCCGTTCTACGCCTATTCAGCGTACCCCAAGGCCCCTGATAATCGAGAGCGATTCTGACTCTAAGAGTTCATCACCCCCTAGACATGATGGGCCCGAAGAAGAAATTGACAACG
Organism: Coccinonectria pachysandricola; assembly: GCA_003693555.1. Lineage (NCBI taxonomy): Eukaryota > Fungi > Ascomycota > Sordariomycetes > Hypocreales > Nectriaceae > Coccinonectria > Coccinonectria pachysandricola. The sequence continues at coordinate 115,379 of QUZF01000029.1, forward strand.
CATCTACATCAGATCCCGAAATAGGACATAATGTTATGCATACTGTTGGACGCCGCATCCGCGGTGTCCTCCCTGCATCTTGGCTTAGACTTGATCAGCAATCTGGCCAAAGCAAAGTACAGAAGGACCCTATCCGACGACTAGCAGAACGGTCACCAGAGCGAGAGCACAGACGGGGCGTAGCCCAAAGGCGTTTCACTACTTCGCACACTTCTACTGCACCTCAACTTCTCTTTGAGGATTCTGATGAGGATACTCAGCCGTCACTACAGAATACAACTGATGATGTATATCACAACCAGTTGGGACTTGTTCTCCGCAAAGACGACAACCCTTTAGAAGCTCTAGAGGATTCATGTTCCGACGATGGAGCCTCTGTGGTGGAGGAAGACCATATTGACCATATGGTATCTGGAAGGAAAAGGAAGCACCAGATCAAGCTCTCGGAATCGTTCCAAAGCTCATCTAAGCGGGCTAAGCTCTCTACGCAATTGCCCAAACCATCGGCCACACAGCCTCTTCGACAGCCGAAGATTAAGAATGCGATGAATAGGTCCCTCTCAGCTGCTACAACTGCATCGAGTTTAGTCAAGAAGAAGTATCGCCATCCCCAGCCAAGCAGTAAGACCAGGAATGGAAAAGGCCTGCAAAGATTGAACAGCAACAGAGCCGCTAAAGCACCTCAACTCAGTATTTTAGATGTGATAGCATCTAGCGCCCCTCACTTCTTGAGGATTGCTGCTCGTTCCGTGAAACAGCGGCGAGATATGGGGAGAGCGACCCCAACAAAGAAGCTTATAAGGCTTGCTAGTAGAGAGGACCATATAGACGTCACATCTGTTCTTGTGAACTGGAGAGCTGGTTCGATTCCTCAGCGTCATTCAGTGACTGCTGCGAGTAGTTTCAAAAGGACGCAGTCAGCATCTCGCCCACTGTCGGAGTCGAATGTCAACATCCCAACATCCCAACAACGCCGGCCAGCTGCAACAGCACTCACCACCCGTCAAACTTTGAGATTTGCCAACCAGGCTAAATTACTGCACCGCCAGCCTATTATTGCGCATCGAAGCACGAAGCAGCAGCCAGTGCGCCTTGCGTTGCCCTGGTCTCGATCCCACTCCGGCATGACAAGACCAGCGCAGCTGGAGATGGATGAGGAACATCAGAGCAGTACTTCTGTTTTCAATGCAAAAAAGACACGCCTGGATCGTCTCTACAAAAAACAGAAACGAGACATTTCCGCTTCCTCAACTATGTCCTTGGACATGACCGAAAATGATGCTGCCAACGCGGCAAGCATCATCCTGAAGAACGACCTTCTATCGCTTCCCACAAACCAATCCATACAGGAGAAGCCCAAATCTCGGTATCGAAAGACGCATATGCCCCGACGAATAGATGTCGAAGCACCCCAATACAGTCGTGCGAATGACCCGATCTTAGTTGAGAGTGCAGCAGCTCTGGCACAACCTATTCAGACAAACCATAGTCAGGAGAAGTTGAAGGGACTGGGACCTTATGGTACTCATTACACACATCATTTCGAAACGTTTCCTCTTGATTCATGTGTATATTTCCATGAATCGTCACTCATCGGATGCGGCGCTCTCAAGGATGCTTCTTCAACTCCCCACTGGCAACCACTTCTGGAGCAACGACCTCGTGTAACCCATGTTTTCGGCGACCAAATCTTACGATGGGGTCAATGGGACGCTCAAGTGTCTTCTGAGTTTGGAGTTTTGACAGACTTCATCGCGGAGCAGCTGGAGAAGGCCGAGGGCTATGGTAATGCCTGGGATCCGGTTGCAGCGACCACAGGCGCCAGTTTCATAAGAACGTACACTACGAGTTCTATGAGCTTCGCTGACAAAGAAACCACGAAGTTGTTCACAAGCAGAGTGTCAGAGGTTCTTTCTGGTTTTAACGCACGCATCAGGTCCACCCTTGGTAATTCGAACCACGAACAAGTCAAGCTGTACACCTCAATTGCCACTATCTACGACCACCTCTTGCTTGCCGCCCTTCGAGTTTTGAGGATTTGTCAATTGGACGCTGGAATGATGAGTGAGCAATTTCAAATGGAGGATCTCTTGAAAGAGCTAGCAAGAACATGCATTTCTTCTCTTTTACGAGCTGGACTAGACAATGTTCGGGAAGCACTCAATTCGCTAAGCACTGCGTCCGTTCGCGAACGGGGTCTCCGGAACGACTTTCCAGCCATTCACTCATGGGTGGTGGTTATGAAGTCCCTAGAACAAGCTCGAATTCCTCGAACCTCTTTCTGGGATGTCGCCTACTCAGTTATGATGCCGTCTTCAGAAGTGATTGATTCTGATGCACAGAATCATGAGCAACTCTGGAAGAACATGTTTACTCTACTGCCGCTGATCGAGTTCAATGACATGGGTGTGGTTATTACAGGGATGAGACACGACTCGGCCTTTGATGGTTGGTCACTTCCCCAGAAACTGCTCAAAAAGGTTTTTCAATTATACAGAGATGACATACGGCAATCTCCCAGTTTCAACAGTTATTGCCGTGCCTTACTAGGGCGATGCCATTATCTGATCCAGCAGTGGGGTTGGTATAGGTGCGTGGCGGTAGTAGGAGTCATATTCGACTTCTTCGGCTCACAGAATCTTGCTCACCTCCGCAACGAAGAGGCCTACCAATCCCCCGATTTCTTGGAGAGACTTGGAAGCAATCCGTCTCTGAATGTTGACCACGCAGATAGATGCTTCCACATATTTTTGAAACTCATCGCATTGAGCATCAAGAAATTGAGCCAGGTCGATGCGGCAAAGGACATTCGCAACCTTGTTGCACGTACAATTCCCAACCATAACCGGCAGCTCCTGAAGGACCAAACAATTCATGAGCGGGATCTCGCAGCGTTGAGAAATCATCATGATCTTCTTTGCACGCTGTTCTGGGCAGCCCCGCCAGACCAACGGCCGGGTGTTAACTTATTGGAACGGCTGATTACTCCTGCTAGCTCACACAAAGAGGCGTGTTTGATCAACCTGCGTGCGTGGAACCAACTGGCCCGTTTCGTCGTTGCGTCTGGAGAAGCAACAACTTCGTTTCGACCATTTGCCTCGTGGAGGAACAATTTCTTCCAGTCCATGATGCAGCAGTTTGATTCGGTAGCATCGGACATGCACCAGCAGTATCTTGCTTTGTCAAGAAGCGGTGACGACTCAGTCAGCTCAGAGATGGTCGATGCCATGGTGGCGTCGAACAAAGCAGTTATCGCGGACGTGCTTCACCTGTCGATTTCTGCTTCTCTTGACGTAATGAGACACACTCCAGATCTGGAGGCTGCAACGTTCGCCTTGAATACCCTTCAGCTGCAAGACGTATTCAACAGATTTGCGACTGATCCCCCGCAACTCGACTGGGCTATCCTGACGGCCGCATTGAGCACTTTGGATGTCTTCCTCTCAAGGATTGACGTTTTCAAGGACCAGGAAGAGAGTCAACAAAGCGAGAGTCAGATCTTAGACTCGGCACAGGCAGATGACGCAATTCTGGTTCTCGACCATGATCTATCCAATGCCTACTTTTCAATGGCGAGGTGCGTGCTGTCCTCTCATCGAGACAAGGACACTATGGCCCTGGCAATGAACAGCAAGCACCTTTGCACGGAAGAAGTTATAAAGATATCCGCAAGACTTGGGGTGCGATTCATGAACGGCGGCCTCATACGGCTTTCAAGGATGTTTTCGTCCGGCAAGTACGGCCTGTTTGAGGCCAGCCCAAACAAGCTGGACCTCCACCAACGTAGACACCTAGTGCTATTCATCGCGTCACTCTTCAAACACGGCCTGGATGACTTCAAGGACGCTGGATTTACGCTACTAGAACTGTGGATGTTGTCCATTGTTAAACCGCAGAGGTATCTAGCGTATGAGAATAAGCTTGGCGAAGAGCTTCAACGACACAAAGAAGAGTTTGTACCGGAGGCTTTGACGGGCCTTGCAATCACCCCCGACTACAACACGAACCGAGACCTCTTTGAGTTTGCTATATCGTGGATGCGCCGCTCACTCCGAGACGCTATGCCTGATCGTAAGAAGGCTGCCCTTTCGGAGCACTCGAAGACGTTAAGATTGGCCATGCAACAGATCAAGCATGACCTTCACACTATGGTCCAGCAGCACCCTGCAGAACACGTTGCCTACGTTGCCTTTGTTCGAGACATTGTCTCCCTGATCAGGACACACGGCCCCGACATCTGCACTGTTGATGATTTCTTCTATCAGATCAACAAGGAATATTCTCCATCATTGCAAGATCCCCAGCTTCAGGTAGCGGGCATGATATCTTACGGACTGCGGCTGAGCGAAGGCGACACAAAGGTTATGCATCAGCTCTTCTTCTTCCTATTCAACAACTTCAAAATCTCCTTAATTAATGACAAGCTTGGCGATGAAGTTGTTTTGCTGCACAAGGGACTCAAAGATCGAGGGATTCGCGCCTTTGTCTTGGGCAAAATGCTCCCGGCCATTTTGCATGCCTCTGCACTCACCGACGCGGCCTTTCCTTTGATCGACGTTTACTTGCAAGCTCTCAGCAAACTGCTGAATCAGAGCACAATGCCCTTCGAGCTAACCTTGGACGATATTCCGGAGCTGTTTGCCTTGGTGCTTGCGATTTCAGGGTTCTTCCAGCAGCTTCGACAGCATGGGGCTGAGCCTATTGGTGAGAATGAGTTGCACTTGATTCGGCAAGTTCTCGCAATGTGCAATGAGCTATGGCCGTCCCTCCACATCATCTCACTCTCAAGGCCATCTTCTGCGACATGGGAACGCCTGGTCGAGATTCTCAAACGGATGTCTAAAGTTGTTGCTGTGTTCATGACGCATATCTCTGATGTCCTGGACCTTGGGGATCGAATGCCACTACGAGTCGTGCTACTGCCGCCGTTCGATTCGACAGCCATTTCTCGCACTCCGGCCGATTCGCAGATCCGCAGCCTCACTGACAACATCGTGAGCGACGTGCGAAAAAACTGGCTTACAGGCAATTCCCACATCTCGATCCAGACTCCTGGAAAAGGCCGTGGAGTGACATCAACGCAGACTGGACAAGGAACACCAAGACCGAGATGGACCCATGGACAGCTGCTTGAAGACATATGCGAGCAAGCCAAATTGTGGATTCATTGGCACGACATCTTCATGAACCCAACACGCCAAGCTACAAAAAATGATGATGTGAACGTTTTCTTTTAGTTTGCACAGTTAGGCGTTGAGGGTGCAACAATGTTCTCGATGAAGGACATGTCGCTCAAGATTTCTGGGCGTCTGATGATGTGTATTGGGAAAGCAATTACGAACAGCAAAAGTGAATGAATAGACGGAATTCTAGCCATTAATGAAATGTTTTGCCTCCGTGATTGATGCCCCAAGTCACTCATGTTAGACCGATTGTAATTGAACCATGCTCGTTTGCACAGCTGGCATGGTATCAAGGTGTTGAAGTCAGCACGCACCTGGCCGAGTTTTTCCCGTGTGACGTATCGTTTGCTTCCAAACGCGCTAAACGCGTCTCCCAGACAGCTCTCCGTTGGGACGAAAGTTAGTGAGGTCCTCGCAGATCACCTAAACCACCGAAACTACAGATCTTGGGATAGATCAGATACGATTTGGCCAACCAAGTCTATCGAAATCATGGCCCCTCTCTTCAATCTCCCAAGCGAAGAGATCCTGACACCACTCCTCGAGTCTTTCCCTTGCCGCGAGCACCAGATTCGCTCGCTCGCTACACTGCTACACGTAAGCTCGGCACCCTGGCACTCGCCATCATTCTACACTTGATCCATCTGACAAGTTATACCACCTCTAGCCCGAAGCAGCACCATGCCGCAACCTCGTGATCCACGGCGCAACAGCAACCGGCAAGTCGGCCATCACCGAATCCCTCGTCTCGCGCCTTACCGAGCACATCAATTCCGAACCCCAATCTGGTGGCTTCCAGGCGGCAGTCGTCAGCTCGGTACTGTGCGTCACGGGTCGACACTTGTTCGAGAGGATAGTAGGCGCCGTGGCGGATGCGCTGCGGTGGGAGGATGGACTGCGGCGGTGCGAAACACTGGCGCAGTTGACCGTCGAGTTGGTCAAGATGCTGCAGTATCCCATACGTGACCCGCGATGGAGGTTCGTGCTGGTGCTGGATGCGGTCGATAGGCAGAGGGATGCGCCTCCTACACTTGTCCCTGCTCTGGCGCGGTTGTCCGAGATTGTGAGATTCTATCCGTCGCACCAGACGTATTTACCAACTGCTAACACCATGGCTTAGATCCCCTGTCTCACCTGCGTCTTCATCGTCACCTCTCCTCTCGCAGGCTTTCTACGAGCGCCCTTATCCGCACAACTATACTTCCCCCCTTACTCCAAGTCCGACTTCGTCCGCATAATCTCCCTCACGCCTCCCGAGCCGATCGCCGGCACCACACAACAAGAAACTAGCGATCTGTGGACGCGCTACTGTGCCGCCGTTCATGATTCGCTTACCAAATCCGCTTCACGAACCCTTCCTTCATTCCGACATAGCTGCAAGGCGCTGTGGGCGCGCTTCACTGCGCCTGTAGTGGCTGGCACTCATGCGCCGAAGGAGTTTTCCAAGCTTCTGATCGCCGCGAGAGTACACTTCCAGGACGAATCCGTTCTCAACCCGAGCATTGTCTCTATCCGACCCTCCAACCCCTCCCCGGATAGTACTGCTACCATGATATCCGAATCTTCAGTCCCTAAAAACGACCTATCCAACCTCCTCCCCACCACTGCCCGCCTCCTCCTCCTTTCTGCCTACCTCGCTGCTCACAATACAACCCGCCACGACCTCACCCTCTTCTCCACATACAACCACGGCCGAAAGCGCCGACGTGGCGGTACCTTTGCCTCCTCTCGTGGTGCCCCGAGAACTAAGCACCGCAAGATAGCGCGTAAGCTACTCGGCGCACATGCTTTCGTACTGGAGCGCATGATGGCCATCTTTGCTGCCGTGCGAGGGGAGTGGGTTGGAAACAGTGGCGTTGGCGCCTCGGGGCTAGATAGCGACGTGGGCATGGGGATAGCGACGTTGGCAAGTCTGAGATTGTTAACTCGTGTAGGCGGCGCCGGGGATGTGATGGATAGAGGAGGTAAGTGGAGGATTAACATTGGCTGGGAAGTAATACGAGGGATCGGGAGGAGTCTAGGGGTTGAGATGGATGAATGGCTGATAGACTGAGCGGCACCAAATTAAAGGCATCAACGTTACGTTTATTAGCTGTCAGCAACTTCGACTCGTCAATGCAAAGGAATGAGGCATAGTCATGATACTTCTAAGCCAACATGCTAAGGTAGATGTCGACCGAGACCGCCTGGGTCCAAGTCTGGAGGGCCATGCAACTCCTTCGTTCAACTCGTACAACGCCATTCGCCCATTTCTTCATAAAACAGCCTAGTCTTCAAAGTTTGGAAAAATCAACCTTCCTAGAGTACTTTCAAGTCTTGTTTGCGAGTTTCTGTTGAGTATAGTGCGTAAACAAATGAGAACGGAAATCGCTGAATCTGTATCAAATCGTGAATCTAGACACTCATGAGGTGCCGGCAACCCGGTCACCAACTCGCCACGTATCTTCCTGCTTCGTCCCTGGAAGAAGCCAGTCGACGTGACTACCGGCCCTTCCACGACCTCTGGCACCACTTTCCACCGTACGGTCACTGGATCCTGGACTGCTAGATGCGGGCGACTGCCGTGACACATTGTTGGTCATGGGAAGGATGTCACTGCTTGCCTGGGTCAGCAGTTGAACTTTGCGATCGGCCTTGTTCTTCGAGCTCGTGCGGTCATAGAGGTACAGCCCTAAGAACGTGAGCGCAATGCCAAACGCCTGAGTGACTGTAGTAGGGCTTCGAAACCAGATAATGGCCATGACGATTACGAATACACGCTTGAGGAGACTAGCCACAGAGTACGTGACAGGTGAGACCATCGAGAGAAGAACAAAAGCCAGGATGTTCTGTCCGAAGTGAGAAACGCCGTTGAAAACGAACTCGAGAGTCAACCGGCCGTGATCCATAGACTGGGGGCTGGTATTTAAATCGATCGAACCCTCACGGTAGAAGTTCTTGATAAGGCCCCAACCTTCGGAGCAGAACCAGATTGGTAATGTGAAGAGGAAGGCCAGCCCCGAGGAGTAGCAGAGAAGGTTGAGCTTATCCAGTTTCTTAGACTGGAGCACGGAGCCTTCTGCCTCGGCCCTTGCCGCTTCGTTGAACAGTTTCTTGGAGTAGATGTTTTGGGAAACAAAGATGAGGGCAGCCAGGAAGGCCTGAATAACGCCAACCATCTCACCACCATAAGTCGTTTTGCCCGAACAGGCGAGCATAACCCCCAAGGTTAAGGGGATAAGAGACAGATAGGTCGCCTTCGGGTATCGAATATCGTACACAAATCTATAAGCAAGAACAGTGAAAAGCGGCGAAAGTCCCTTAATCGTGTGAACCAGTGACACGGGGATTCTAGAGGTTGCGGAGGAGCTAAGCAGATGGCCACCGATTTGGAAGACCGCGAGGGGCACTGTGACCCGGAGAACATCCTGACTGGGTGTTCTAATGGGATGCTTCAGAGCTGGGATCTTGGTTCGCAATATAGGGAAAATGACAGCCAACTTAGCCATCACCACGCACAGCGAGGAGACAAATGCAAATTGCACGACCGTCAATGTTACGGGCTTCCGAAAGGCGTTTAGGATGGACTTTGACGACGTGTTTGTAAGAGCCGATGATGTGTACCACATCAAGCACAAGATCTAGGTAGTGCAAGGCCAGGTCAGCACTTAGGCTAGGAGGATTGAGGGGGTCGAAACAAGGGGTGGGCGTACAATGAGCTTGGTGGATATGGGGGCGCGAAGGGCGTCGGCGATCTCCTGTGCGTTCTGGCTGACGCTGCCGTTACGGGCTCGTATCGTGCGAAAGGCATCACCGAGACTCTTCTGTCGGGTATGGGTTCTGTTCGCCGCTGACCATCCCAAGCCGTTTAGGTCTTGTCTTGACTGTAGGTTCCAGCGGTCTGCAACGTTGGGAGGACCGCCGTTGGCGACGCCTGGCGGGTTTCGAAGGGGACTCGGGGATCGAGATGATTCACCAAGCGAGGCTGGATCGATCAGATCAGGGAATTTCTCCATCGCGAGCCTCGAGGGTCGATCGTGAAGTGCGCGAGCTGCTTGTGGATGCTAAGAGGTATCGGAGTGACACGCGCAAAGGGTGCGGTCGCGAGTTCGAGAGATCGAAATGTATTAAAATAGGCAAGTATTCGACCGCAAAACGAGTGACAAATGTTGGTGGGCGTGAGGACGTAAAGTTGTACAAAACATTCGAATACTCATTGCTTCATCGGCTCACTTTTGATACAGGTGCTCGTGAAACTGATGACGAAGCCTGAGTCTAAAGAGAGGACGAAGCGAATCAATCACGCGGACCAGGTCCTTGGAGAGTAGCGCAGCCAGCTACAGAGTCGCTCGTAGATGAACTCACTACCAAGTTCGGAAAAAGTTGAAGTTTCGTGATACTGCCAGGAGGCGTTGAGATATGAAAGAGGTAAACTTAATGAGTATTAGCGCACGCTACTACGTTACGTGGTTGCGTACCTGCTGCATCCGTCGACGCTTAGAAGGCCCAATAAGCACAAGGTGGTGTGCGACATATGACACAGCATCTCATTGGTCTGATATCCGCGATAAGACTTATCAAAAACGCGCCCTCTTAGCCGCCTTTTAAGCGCAGCTCATTCTGCTGCCGCCACTTTTCGGCGATTTGCCTGGCGCGACAAGTTTACTAGAGGCTGAAGACTCCACCACCTACAAACTAGGCTCACCCATGTGTCTCTCTGCCTTCTCTGACTAGCGGCATCTCTCGTGCCCGAGTTTCTTCTTCGAACCAGAACCTATTCTTCTGAACCAAGCACCACTGGTACTAACCCTCAAGGTGGGAATGGGAAGAGACCCGAAGCAGTACACCATCGCCCTCATCGGTTTCTACGCCATCTTCCAGCTTGTTACCCAAGTCACCAACCCGACCACATCCTCTAGACACCACCTCACTGCGGCCCCGGCACCTTTGCCGAACTCTGTCTCGCCATGGCGGCCCCAAAGATGACGAAGAACCAGATGCGGAGAGCGAAGAAGAAGGAGCAGAAAAAGGCACAGGCAGAGGTGCGCAACGCTTGCCTTGCCCTGAAGACATGCGCAAAGATTTGCTGACGCGCCACAGACTACCACCACCAAGACTGAGGAGGTGACGAAAAACGACGGGACCGAGGAGAGCGAAGGACCGGAGAACGACGCGTCGAACCTCGAAGTAAAGAAGGTGGAATCGAACGACAATGATCCCGCTGATGGTCCTATTGTTACGGATGCACTGGAGCCCGACGACCCGGCATTTGCCATGTACAAGGACATCTTCAACAAGTTTGGCGCATCGCTGGAGGAGGACGAGGTAGCTAAGGAAGCCAATGCTGGAAACCAAGGAGACGTCTTCTTTGGTGACGATGACGATATTCCGGACGAGGACGAAGAGGCTGCAGCACAGACGAAGCTATCCAAGAAGAAGAGAAAGCAACTTGACAAGCTCTCTATCGCTGAGCTGAAGGCTCTAGTCAAGATCCCCGAGGTCGTTGAGTGGCAAGATGTCTCTTCATCTGATCCTCGATTACTTGTTCAGATCAAAGCCCAGCGAAATGTCGTGCCTGTACCGACTCATTGGTCTCTGAAGCGCGAGTATCTATCCTCCAAGAGGGGTATCGAGAAGCCACCGTTCCGTCTCCCCGCGTTCATCGCCGAAACTGGTATCACCGAGATGCGCGACGCCGTACTCGAGAAACAGGCTGAGCAATCTATGAAGCAAAAGCAAAGAGAACGTGTGGCGCCTAAGATGGGCAAGCTCGATATCGATTACCAGAAGCTATACGATGCATTCTTCCGCTTCCAGGCGAAACCCGAACTAACGCGGTTTGGAGAAGTGTACTACGAAGGCAAAGAATCAGAGGTGGATTACCAAAATTTCCGTCCTGGTGAGCTTAGTGAAGGTACCAAGGAGGCGCTCGGTATGCCTCCTGGTGCACCGCCACCATGGCTGATCAACCAGCAACGCTTTGGTCCTCCTCCCTCATACCCTACTCTCAAGATTCCCGGCTTGAACGCACCCCCACCTCCAGGTGGCTCATGGGGCTTTCACCCTGGAGGTTGGGGCAAGCCACCGGTTGATGAGTTCAACCGACCTCTCTACGGTGGCGACGTTTTCGGTCTTACTGCGCAGAACGGCGCACAAGGGCAGGGTGCCGTACAAGGCCCGGTGATTGGTGGCGAACCAGTGGAACGTGGTCTCTGGGGTGAGCTGCAACCGCGCGAGGAAGAGTCCGAGGAGGAGGAGGAATCCGAAGAGGAAGATGATGAGGAGGAAGAGGAAGACCAGGATGTTCCCGGTGGCTTGGAAACGCCCAGTGGTCTGGAAACACCTGGCGGTTTTGCCAGCACAGTACAGCCTGATTACGGACAAGGCGTGGAGACGTCAATCGCAGGCGAAATGGATCTTCGCAAGGAACGTCGCGGGTATGACACGGAAGAGTCAAGCGCGCCACGTTCCGCCTACACCGTCCTACCAGAACGCCAAGTCCGAGCTGAAGGTTTCTTTGGTAGCGACCGCGTCTACGACCTCAAGCAAGCCCAGCAGGCTCAACGTGCAGGAATGCCCGTCTTGGGCGCCGACGATGACACGCGCAAGCGCAAGAAGCCCGGCGACATCGACGTCGCTCTGGATCCTGATGCGCTGCAGAGCAACGACGGCATCAACAAGGAAGATGTGCGGCGCAGATTCGAGGAGAGTAAGAAGGAGGAGGGACTTGGCGCCAAGTGGGCTTATGACGATGATCTTAGCGAGATGATCGCTCAGGAGAGCCGTAAGAGACAAAAGACGGAACAAGAGCGGAACGAGAAGAGGAGAGAGGGTAAGAGGTATTAATGCAGTCAAGTATATGCTGTCGTTAGATGCGGCTGGGCTTGTAAGAACGATAGGTCGAAGCGGGTATGTTTGGCGTTTTATGTAAGTTAGTGATTGTATGGTACGAATAGGGAAAAATACCACAACTGAGCTTCATAACATTAACGTCTGTGATTGATTCATGCTGTTTATTGAGTATTGACCAGTTAATCGTCGGTGGGGGATTGCCACAGCTTCACTGACTTTTCCGAAGCCAAGGGCCAGCCGATTCAGGGTACAGGGAAGGTTTGATTTGAATGCCCACGTTCAGCTTGTCTTGAAGAGTGGAAGACATTCCGCTTACTCACGATCATCTTAGACTTGGAGAAGGTGTACTTCGAATCCTTCCTCGCGCTTAATCGAAACTCCGTTACGGCTACGATGCTGTTGAGAAACCAATGTCACGGACAAGACCCGGTGAGGCATATGCGGCTCAGAGATATAAGCTCCAGCAAGCCAAGCCATCGTCCTTTGAAGTACATATACAAGTAAAGACGCTGATGAGAATCGTTCTGAGGTAGCCAACTTGCTGAAAGTGGTGGCATACATCTTGATCTGAAGCAAAATCCAAATAATGCTTCTAGCATGCCAGGGCTCCTCTGGGCGACCCCATCAACAGTATCGTCAGTAGCTAGCTTCTCTATACAGCTGCACTCTACAGGGCACATACATCTACAAGAAGTGTAATAGCAATCAAAAACAAAAAAGTGTCAGTTGATTGCACTGGCCACAAAACCTTTTGAACGATCCCCATGTGTTAAGGTTGAGGTGAAGCAATATGAGATCCGATTCAGTGGTCACCACGAATTGCACCGAGTACTCCGATCGTACATCCCCCCCCCTATACCTATGAGGTGTCGTGTAGTCACATTGCTTGATAGAACTTCCCAGTTGTGAAGATATCTGATTGTCCAACAGTGTGGTCACTGCTCGTTATCCATCACATTCAATCAGGACCCGGGGCGCAGCCACCTCGTAAGCATATGAAGGAACGACTCAAGAACCACCGAAGTATATGGACCCAGTGGGCGGGTAGTGGAATACAGGGTTATACGAAAACCCGCAGATAGCCCATACGCCGAGAGCCTGTGAGAGATGAATCTGCTTGCTGTATAATTTCAAATCCAGCCTGATACCCTTCCTGACGATGGCAAAGCACGCCAGACCACAGGACTATAATTCTCGAAACAGAGTACAAATCCTTTCTTTTCTTATATTACATCTGCGCCCAAGACGACTCCTTGAAAGTGCTGAACCTGCAATCATGTGCCACGTTCATGCCCAAGAGGCATCAGTTGAGATTTAATGCTGACGCCCGGGTAATGCCCATACCCCTTTATTAAACCCCCAAACCTGCTCTGAGTCGAGCCCCAGCCTCAGATTAAAGCCAGAGCGGCCCAGATAGAGCGCATGACTTACGAGCAACCGTCAAACGGGTCGGGTTTCCTCCCTCCTCCTCCTTTTTCTCTTCTCTCTCCCCCCTCCTCCTCCTTTTCCTCTTCTCCCTCCCCTTCTCCCTCCTCTTTCTTTCTTAGATTCTACAATCGGAATTTCTTCGTCTTCAGAGGCCAACCGGTCTTGCTTTATTCTGATCTTCATGGCAGCGTTTCTAGCAGCGTTTCCAGCAGCGACGTTTTCCGGACGCCGCTCTACATGCGACTGGAAAGTTTTCGTAAGATGAGAAGTGGACGGTTTCCTCCTCAGAACCGTGTGTGTAGTAAACAGCTTAGGTCGTGTTGCAGAACTTGCCTCGTCCTACGAGGTTTCGCTGCATGCACTGCAGAGCCATTTCGGCCGTGTTACAGGGGTGACAGCATTCTCGCGAATGCAGTCTGAATGATACAATCGGTTTGAACAAGCCTGTATCCCACCAGTAAGTTAAATCCCTCACGGGAAGAAGTCTAGGAGCCGATCAACGTACCTTGTTTGTGCAGATGAGCATGTCTGGCCCGAGAACAGGAAGTCGACAAACCTCGCAACCAGACGCCCCCTTCCGTATTTGAGAAGCGCGCGGTGAATACCGTGGCGTTGGTTGCGGATCCTCAGCATGCGTTACTGGTCGTCTATTCTCAAGCAGTTTCTTCTCATCAGACTTGGCTTTAAGCTGTCTCCTGGCTTCGTTGATCGCGTCGTAGGCTGCTCTGATTACGGTATCATTTAGAACATCTCGTGCAAGCAAAACGCTCTGGTGTTTGCCAAATTCAATCATGCGATGCTTAGCTGCTGCCAACCATAGAGCATGCTCACGAACAAATGCGAGCCAGGTTCGAGGAAGGTACGCGCTCGCAGTCAAGTTATGTTGAAGCATGAACCCGTCCCATTCTCGGATGTACTCCTTCTCTGCTGGCTCAACATCAGAGTATTCTCCAATACTTTCGCGGTGCTTCTGAATCAACCAGGATGTATCCACGGCTGGACCGGGTACCTCATCTCCCGGTTTTAATTTTGCCTTGCTTACTGGGTCATACAACGGCTGGCTAGTCTTCGGAACTAGGACCTTCTTCCTCTTGGCGGGAGGTGCTTCTCGCAGTGGTGATGGCTGAGGGGTTCTGGCTATTGGTTTCTCGAATAGTTGCCGTGCAGTAGCAGATCTAACCCCGGGAGACCGAACCGGCTCTTCGTCGTTGTCTGGGCCGAGACGAGATGTGACCCATGAGCAATCACCGGCAACAAAAGAGTCAAGATTGAAGGGCTTGACCGGTCGACCAAGCTGATAGGTTCGACTAGGTGTCAAGACAGCCTCCGGTCGACTTGTGATGCGGAATTGCGGCCCGTGGCCCGTAATCTCGAGTAGGCAATCGTAATCGGAGTGTGATGTTTGCAAGTGAAGTTGTAAGAGAGGAAGTGACTGCTGATATGTACCACATATGACACAGCGATAGAAGTCCAAGCATACAGGCTGATCAGTCGGTAAGCAATACGTTACCCGACCCTCAGTGACGGGGCTCTGTGCCTTTGCTCGTCTCCTTCTCTCGATACCTTGCGCCTGGTCGCTTAGGACTTTAAGGTTGTAGACCTTGTTTTTCTCGCGTACTCTCAAGGACCGACTCGGGGTCATCTCTCCTTCCATCTCGTCATCAGGATCATTCGCGGGCTCCTCGTTGGCATGGCCGTTGACAGTGCCATTGACAGCGTCGTTGGATTGAACGTCAGTAGGGCCGTTGCTATTGCCTTTGACTGCACTGTTGGATTGAGCATCGCCTAGAGCTTCCTCATTGTTCAGGACTCCATTTGAACTACCGCCGGTAACGGGCTCAAATCGGCCTGTAGAAAATCCTTCCCCCTCCGGGTCGACGGCAGTGATACAAGCTTTCGTACCAGTGTCAAGACGCCTCAGTCCGCGGAAGCCTTTGGACCAGCGAAGATCCACATCCATAACGTAGTCGGTTGAGTAAGATGGACGCTTAGGACTATAGCCCACAGCGACGACAAGCGGCTTTTTGACTCGGCCAAAAACCTTCTCGAATTCGCTTGTCATAACCCAGTGGCGATTTTTCTTCCCTGTAAGCGATGGCTGATCACTCGGTAGCACTCCAAGATCAACACAGTCGAGAGGAGGCCAAGGCCCGTTCTGAGCAGCTTCCAACTCCACAACGAGCTTGTAAGACTCAGACAAGTCAAAAGAACCATCAAGCCGGTTGATGAGGATGTTATCCTCGGGGACATGGAACGGGCGCGGCAGGTTCACACGGGCCACCCGATGAGGCCCTACAGGGTTTTTGTGCGAAATCACATCGCATATCTGACTTTGACAATGTAGTACTCGAGGCCTACCCGAACTCTCATCTAGAATGGTAATGCGACAGTTACCTTTCGAGTTAGTAAGCTCGACGTTCTCAAGGGAGGTCTGGATATTTCGAATTCTTTTCGTATCCTTATGAATGAATTTGAGAGTTTCAATACGCAGTGTAGGGCGGGTTTCTGAGGCGTCTGGTATCGCAATGAGATTGTCAATGTCAAAGGGTTCGGGTGAGGCCAGGCGAGGACGTTTTTGCGGAGGGGCACCCTCGTCAATCTCGTTTGAAGGTACTTGGTGCTTCGGGACGGAGGCCTTCACGCTCGTAGCTGAGTTTTGCAAGTTGTTGACTCCGTTGAGCCAGTTCTGTTGGAGAAAGGAGGCCGCTCGCTGACTGCGTTTTTTCAGGTTCATGGTCAAGGCTGACCTCTTCGAGGAGTGGTATATTCGTATGCGAAAGATGACCGGTGAACCTCGTAGTGGAAAGCGGTAGCTGCTACTGCAGGTGCCGCCAGCGAAATGTTCTCAAAGAAACCCGATGGTGGTGCTCATGGCTGTTTGTGGTTCAAGTTAAGTGAACACGCGGAAGAAGTGCGCTCAGCCGCAACTTCGCAAGAAAGGTTACAGACGGTCCAACGTTCCAAGAGTAAGACTGAGACCAGCGCAGGCTAATGACAAAGGGAGGGCAAAGTTGGCACTCAAAAGGCTAGATAATTGTGAATAGGCACCGACGCGTTTATCTCAGTATCAGGTTGAGTCGCGTGTGGCACTTTGTCACTATTGCCGCGGTTGACAATGAATTGTTGATACGCTCGCAGCTCGTCAGTCCTTTGACACCTAAAGTAGGCTAAACAGTTCATCTGCACTGCATAGGAGGTTCGTATGAAAGCAGGGAAAGTGATCTACTTTGTTGTCGACCGCTTGAATGAAAACAGGCTCGAGATGCTTGACAATGTTGAACTCGTAAGACGCGTGAGAGTGCTGATGAAAGGAACAGGGAGATTCTATCGCGACTCCCAATCGGGTCTAGCGTATGAGTAACTGAGCTTGGGCTCCGAAACCGTGGAGCAGAAAAGGAAGGAACCATTCACACCAGAGACGGGCGGCCACTCATGGCAGATTACCCCGTTAATTACATAACCATGCCACTCTTTACTATTTGTAGTTTGCGGGGACGTCATATCGAACTTTCACATCCGGCCTCGCAGACGCTGCACTTGCTGCTTTGAAATTTCCAGGTTAGTTTCCGTTTTGAGGCAGTGATGCATGATTCTAGATTCACCTCCCGAGCTGCGCGTTCTCTTAGTGATCTGTGAAGCTCAAGTATCAACATGTTTTGGATTATACATAACAATCCTAATCTTATCATTGTTTACCCTGATTGTCTCTCTCGTTACAACATTTTTTGATTGGTTAGATGCAAAAGGCGCCGCTTGACCTACACAAAGTCAGGACCCACAATCTGATCGCGCTAGCGCAAGGCCTGGTTGATGCTCGATTTCGTAGGCGCGAACAAGCTCCCACTTGCCCCTCTGTGACTGACAGACAGATTGTCTTTCACCTCGTCATC
The DNA here is from genome assembly GCA_003693555.1 of Coccinonectria pachysandricola. Lineage (NCBI taxonomy): Eukaryota > Fungi > Ascomycota > Sordariomycetes > Hypocreales > Nectriaceae > Coccinonectria > Coccinonectria pachysandricola. Next base: position 132,711 of record QUZF01000029.1, read on the forward strand.
TTTCTGTCAACAATGTCCATTTTTTGACTTTCGTTTCACCACCATCCACCAAGAAAAATAGACACGTTGCGCAAACGTCTATGACGAGCTACTCACGACAATCGCCATTCATTGATTCCTTTCAAAAGGGCTATTTGTCGCCTTGTTGGCGCATTCGCGTCGCATGTTGCAATCCGTAGCTCTGCACTGGTAAGTACTTGCCCATCTTGCGCCGACAAGGCTTATCCCACAGCATAACGCATCGATGCTCTCAAAATGAATCTGGTTCACCAAATCTTGTGCGAGGAATATACTAAGTATGTTGCTTTTTTCTCAGATTTGTTGCTGCAATGGTTAGGACACGTGCTGCGGCCAGCCAGCCGATCGACGAACGTGCGCCTCGTCGCAACCCGCACCGCAAGTCGGAAGCAGAGGTGCTACGCCCACGTCGCCCATCGAAGCGATCGCATTCTCTTACCCAGGATGGCGGTTTTGGATTAGACAATACGGATGATTCTGATTCTCCTTTGACCATTTTCGATGACACCACTGACGCTTCGAACGTGAGCGAGGTCGACTCCATCAGCAATACTCAGTCTTCACGCATACCGACTCGTAAATCCTCTCGACTCAATAGCAAGCCTGGGAAAAGTAGCAGCCGTCAAAGCGCTCCTCAGGGAGTGCGAACTTTGCAACCCGATAAAGACGACGTATCACCTCAGAGCGTACATAGAAGCCGCGTGTCATCGCAGCCATCGGCTAAAACCATTCGAGAGATTACCAAGAGAATATCAAACACACCCAAGAGAAGGCGTGTGGAGTCAGAACACCCACCGTTGCAGTCTTCACAGGTTATCATCCCCAACTGGTGTGATCCCCAGATACCCTACGGCGCATGGACCGATATCTTCTATTATGCCGCGACAAGCGCTGGTGGTTATGACACTCTCGATATCGGCTGGCTCATTAGCGCTGCGACGACCTGCAAGGCCTTCTGTGAGCCTGCGCTGACGGCCATCTATCAATGTCCGCCGATTGTTTTGCCTGGCAAGGCCAGACGCCTCATTTCGTTGCTCGAGCGTTCTCCTTCCGAAACACGGTTGAATTACCGTGCCAAAATCGAAAGCCTTTACGTAGACATCCAAGTTGTTCCACAAGCACTGCTTTTTAAGCTTATTTCTCCGTTACCTCGTCTCAAAAAGCTCGTGTTTTTCTCACAATTCGATCAACCACCCTACAGGGAGCTCGACCGCACTGTGCGATGGAACTACTCAGAGGACATCTTTCGTGCTCTTCGCCCACTCGTTGACCACCTCAATCCCGCCAACGAAAAGTCATTTCCGACGTTGTTGAAGAGCTGGGAGTGGAGCGGAAGACTTCTTGGTGGTGAAGTATCCACAATCCAGGATATCACACGAATACACCAAGAACCGTCTTTTGCTCAACTCACCGTATTGAGCTTCACCAATTTTCAGGTACCATCGGTAAATAAACCAGTGCCCAAATCGGGCGACGAGGAGCGCGAGTTGGAACTGTACAAGGAAGATGTAGCTGTTATCGATGCAATCGCAGAGTCTATCTCCCAATTACGTTCGCTCAAACACCTCGTCTTTGAATCCTCAACTGTCATGACCGACCGGCTATTGCCACAATTACCCAAGAATCTAGCTCATCTGGGATTGATCAACTGCTGGGAAATCAAATCAGAGGACTTGGGACCTTTCTTGCATTCTCATGGCCGTCATCTCCGTACCCTAGTACTTTCACACAATCAGTCTTTGGATCTTTCATTCTTGACAACATTAGCAGATGCATGCCCCGAACTCGACGAGCTGCGTATGAATCTGACATATTTTCGGCATCACGGAGCGCTATCTTTGCTCAACAATGATGCTGATCCAATGTACGACCAGGTCCTGCGTCCGGATCAAGTCCCAAAATGGCCATCGAGTATTCGACTCCTTGATATTGAACATATTCGATATTGGAGCGTGGAAACGGCAGAAATGTTCCTACAGTCTCTCATCAAAAACGCAGACAGTCTCCCTAATCTGCGGCACCTTGCAATCAAGACCATGCTCAACATCCCTTGGAAAGCCCGTGCTACTTTGCGCCACAAGTGGAGGCACCGGTTAGAGAGGGTCTTCCTTCGCCCCTATAAGCCACCGAGCAACCATGCAACGGGCCAGGGTCATCAAAAGCCAGTAGAAGAAAAGTCCAAGAAGATCAAACGAAAAGGCCGAAGTGATCGGCCAGCACGGCGCAGTAGCCGCATAGCTGCACATGTGTCAGATTCAGATTCGCGTCATAGCAGTAACTCGAAAGCTCTCCGAAACCTGCGAGGTCGGCCACAGTACAAAGATCCTGACACTGACGAGTATGAGTTTGAAAATTACTCTGATGAACAAGAAGACGCGCCTTTATTGAACTCTCAAGGGCACTCTGAGGGAATGGAAGAAGATCCCGTCGAAACAGAACCTCTAGAACCCAAAATTCAAGGTCTTTGCAACCACCTCGCCATCGTCTTTGATAACCAGAAGCCCACAGAACTGCAGTTCGGCATGGAAGATTTCTTGGACGACAACCATGCCGACTCTGACGAGGAGTGGGATGGTGATGACGATGATGAGTATTGAGAACGATACCTCTTTTGTTTGGTGTTAGCGCCTGTTCCCCAGGGAAAATCAGTAATCACGATGGCTATCTTTGAAAGCCCTTTCTATCTCAGAACATTTCTGAGCCCTTTCTTTTCTATGCCAGGAGATGTATTAAATCTATGGTCATTTCTTACCATATCATTTCCTAAACCTCTAAAGGGCGTTGATAGCTTCACCGTTCCTTGCACACGGAGTTTTAAGAATGGAGTTTCAAGTAAGGGATTGGCGCTCGGTAGGGATGGGTTAGGTTAGGGTATGGGTTGGGTGGCAAGGGGTCCCTGGAATAAGGGTGCATTATTACCATGAACCATCTCAAGGTGCTGTAGCTAGGACAAGAACATTCATTGCTGAACTTACCATGAATTACCTGGCTATCTGTTGATCGGTGTGAACCATGAAAAGATTCAAAGCCTTGCAGTGGGTATCGAGTGAGTTGGCAGCCAGCTGCTTTCCGCTATCCTACGCTTGGCGCTTCTGAATCCAGTGCAGCCAGATGGGGATGAGTGACTTGCTGGATACTATAAATGTCCATCGAGGATGACAATGAGCAAAGCCAGATGCTGTATGAACACGTTGATGGACATGAAGCGACGTCTGATACGCCCTTTTACATGTCCCAGACGCGGTTGCGTTTGATGCAGCTTTTCAACTCAAACATGTATTCGTACAGTTCCAGATTGGGTAGACCTCCTGACTCTTGAGAGGGTATCTCAGCTGCTACGGCAGTTGACAGCATGCTACTACGCTATGCTCCTAGCTCAACAATACATGTAAATAACGCCAGTCCATTCGGGATCCCCTACCCTTGTTGCAAAACCTTCGCTGAATCCTGAAGCAACAATCAAAAAGAAGTCCCATGTACCCTGCCCTCAATTTCAAAATCTTCAACATCGGCCATCAGACTCAAACGCTCAGAACGCAGCGCCGCCCATGCCTTCGCCAGCCATGTTCTTCATGCTTCTCTCGCTCAGGTCACTGCGCACCTCCCACGCTCGCGAGTCGCGTTCCAGCCTATCCCATACGTACAAACTCTTGCGCATCCGCTCCTGCTTAGCTTGTAGCTCCTCGCGTAGCTTTTCCTCCTCGTCCCGCAACTTTCTGAAGTGCGGCTCAAGTTCTCTCGTCACACCCAAGACTGCAGGGATCATGGAAGAATCAAGCTTCCCTCCCGGAATTAGAGGAGGCATTGTGGCCAGCATGCTCTGTGCCAAGGTCTGTCTAACACCAGGAGTATGCTGTGCTGATGGTCCGGTTGGAGGGTTAAAGGGTCGAGCTTGAGTTGGCGTAGATGATAATGGGGTGTTCGAGGGTGTGACTCGAGGTCCGGTAGGAAGACTAGGCGGCGCATTAGGTGTTGATGGCGCCGGTGAAGGGCCAGACATGTGCCTGGGTGGCGGCTGATTCCAACCGCCACGTCCTCTTGGTTGATAGCCTCCTCGACCTGAAGGAACGAACCCTCGGGGACCTGCAGGCGGGTGTGTAGGACTAGTGGTTCCGGAGCGTAGGGGAGGAGGAGCAGTTGGGGGTTGGCGAGCTGGTATCGGAGCTGGCGATGTCACTAAGCCAGTAAAGCTTCTATTTGCAGCCGGTCCAGTCGGAGGACCTCGCAAAGCTGCAGGTCCCCTGGGCGGACTCTTAGGTGACCTGACTGGTACGTCCTGAGGAAACAGCCGAGGAGCATCTCTCATGGGAATGTTCGTAGCTGCACCAGCAGGACCGGGCGTACCCTCTCGTGACGCAAGAGGGGATCTGGCTCGTATCGAGCTGGGGCGCGGTGTCGACCTTCCCGACACTGACTGAGATGTAACTGCGGAGGGGATTCCAGGCTCTCTAGGTGGAGATGCTCGTCGGTAAGATTGATATCTATCACCACCGCGTCTGCTAGGAGATCTTGATCGCGGTCTGTAAGAGCCACCTCCCGGTCCACGTGGTGGTGATCGTTCCATCGGGGTTCTCTCTCGACGGTCTCTAACGAAGGGTGATCTAGACCGTCGTCTGCGCAACGTCAACATGGCTTCTCTTGGATTCCAGGAAATTAGTGGCATACCTGTCGTCTGGAAAGTCTCTCTCCCTCTCACGGATTCTATCACCGCGAACCCATTCTCGCTCTCTAGGAGGACGTTCCCGTTCCCGTTCTCGTTCTCGATCGCCACGGTCCCATATCCGAACTGGAGAGCGAGGTCGTTCATATCTGTCACCTCGAGGTGGCGGTGGTGGTGGCGAAACTCTTCTTGACATACTACGTCTAGGAGACGGTCTTCGCATCGGGGATCGGGTACGCTCTCGTCGCCTTGGACTCTCTCTGTCTCTGGATCGCTCTCGTCGATATCGATCACCCCCGACTTGACTTCTTGACCGGCGACGGGGCGGATACCGTCCTGGGACGTAGCTATCGGACCCAGCAGGAATTGGCGGACTCCGAGGACGCGGACTTCGGGGTCGTGGACTTCTAGCTCTGTCTCTAATAGGACTACGAGGTCGGCGAGGCGAACGATCCCCTCTAGGCGTAGGCCTCCACGACTCTCCAGCGCCATACCTGACAACTTCCCCATCATCGAACCTTTGCAACAGTTAGCTTTGTCGTACTAAGTATTAGTCTGTGTGAAGAAAAGAAAAAACAAGATAATTGAAAACAAGACAGAGAGTGAAGCAGCGCCCTCATAAGTCAGGTGCCCGCTCCAGGTATTGTTAAGCAACAATAATTCCGAGCTCCGACCAGGAAACAGAACGATCCATAATAGTTTCCAAGCCCTGAGTATTTTTGGACAGCACTGCCTTCCTCGTCCACGAACATGTTGAAGTACTAAAGTGCAACAACCCCCAACTTAGAAGGCCGGAGTATCTATGCTGCCCAAGGGCAAGGGTAGAGAAAGGCATGGCGCATTGCCAACAGAGTGGATAGGAGGACCTGAATAACATCTCGGGGTTGATAGGTAAAATGACGTGGGTCTTTGCAGAGGGCGCTGAAAGTTGATTGATTCGAAGAGCCGATATTTCTGGATTGTCGGCATGAGAAGGCCATTCCCGGTAACGGTTGAGTGTGTCCAAGCAGCTCGAATATGCGACCAACGTGGTCTTGTTTCGACATGCAGACAGCCACAGCTTTCCCAAGGTGCTAGGCAGATTTGACAACCACAGAGCATAGTCGATGGATGAGATCCGTCTACCGGCTCCATAGAGTAACCAAAAGAATATGCGCAGTCGTGTGTGTTCGTTTGGGGTTGCTCTTCAAGCCGTCCGTCTTGCGTTATCTCTCCATTGGAATCGGCCCTCTCCATGACTTGTTCTGCCTGCCGAATTCTTTCCAGCATATCGTCCTTCCGTGTCGTCAAAGCCGTCCGTACAATACTGTCTTTGAACCATACAGTACTGTACACCTCGCCTCGGGAGTTGAATGGCGATCGATAATATTCAGGCAGTTCCACAGTTCGAGAGGTGACAGAAGAAAAGCAAAGCGAGCGACGTGACAGTGGAAGAGCAAACAGCACCAGGAAAAGATGCTGATATCTAGACTTACCTCCTTCCGCGGTCACGATCCATGATAGTTGCTGTCAATCCACCAGGTCGTACTGCAGATGTTGCTTCGAAAGACAGTTTGACGTTGTTTTTTCGATATGGATGTTGACGAGCGCAAACACTCGACTTCGCGATTGCGATATCAGGAGCTTTCCTTGATTACCTAATCGAAGATCTTCCCTGCATCAAATGAGGTTTAGCCTACCGTGCGTAGTAGTGCATCCAATTCTTTTGCACTGTACTCTCCAGATGACGCTAGAGTAAGTCTAACATGCAACTATCAAGGAGACAAAGACAAAAGCCTTCAACAAGATATAGACATTAATAATCCAGACTTGATGATCTGATTTTGTTGAACTTGGCAGATTTCCTGAGCTGTTATTCCCCACGTGAGCATCTGATACTATTCATGTAACCGAGGATGATTGATCATTCAGCTCAAATCATCCCAGGCTCCTACTCACTCCAGTCACCGGATATTCTTTGGCATGACACAAGGGCAAGGTTGCATCAGGTCATAAACTGGAGTACCGATTGGTCTCACTTTACGAGTCAGCATCACTTATCCTCTTCAGTAGTATCTCCATCCAAGGGTTCTGCCACCCTTTCTAAGATCCATTCCTGCGCCTTCTCCGCATGCGTATGCATCATCTTGTTCAATCCTTGCACAGGGCTCCGTACCACGTCTCCAAAGCGCCGCTTCTGAACCTTCCTCGTAAGATCGTGATCGGACCAGCAGGCATGATCGCTTGCAACGTAGACCTGTGAGTTGCTCTTGTACCAAGATGATAGATCAGCGTCAACATCCGACTTGATAGGTCGGAGGTTGCCCGTTACGAAATTTACAATGCCTGATATCCTCTCTTTGCAGTCTATGTCTGATTAGCAATGTGGGGCTTTTCGTGGATGGTGATATGAATGCCTACCTCGATTTAGTAGGAGAACCTTGACCCCTAGGTATGCGTTGCCAACACCCATAATGAAGATGTTCTCGGCCTCATAGAGCTGGAGGTAATTGTCCCAGAGATAGCAAACCAAAGATTCTATCTGTTTCTGAAGGGCTTTCTCCGCATATGCCGGGATGTAGGCATCGTAATCCTAGGTTGATACCAGTTAATAAGCGCCCCAAGCCGATGGATTGGTGGATCTACCTCTTCATGAGTTATATATGCAGGTACATTGACGTCCATGACACCAAATTTTTGACTGACGGCCCAGTCAATATATTCGGTGACTCCGTCCACCTAGTTTACGTCAGCGCGAGCCTTTGAGTTGCAGATATCATCCACCTACTACCCAGGCATTGTGAGATTCGAGGGTAGCATCGATTACATCTGGTTGTGCTAATAGTTGGGGGCTAAGAGAGTCAGCAAACCCTAAGAGTCCCACAGAGCATAGGATGACCTTACGGATCATGGATAATAACCAGGATCGAATCCGCACTATGAAGGTCCGGCGTCACTAGTACTTGGTTCTCAAAGGACTTGAATAACTGTTCGCGTTGTACGTATAGCGGTACCATGTCGTGTTTTGCCTGCAGCACCTGCCGTTGCGCATTCCGGATGACATCGTGTAGGCGATTGGCGTTGAGGGATTGTACATCAGGGACATCGACAATACCGGGCCGCATGCATTCCCAATGAGGAGCTTGGTGTGCTTGCACCTTGGCTAGGATACGAGCAGCCTCTTTGTTGATCTTGGGAATCTCCATCTTCGGGGGAGGCTCACCCATGAGTGTTCGAGCCACTGATACGGCGGAGTCTGAGATGGCTTTCAGGTTGTAGCCGCCCTCAAGACACACGGCCACTTTGCCATCTGCGAGTGACATTAACATGTGCGTCATGTGAGCGTAACATCCTGGGGTTACGAAGCATCCTCCAAGCTCATCACCATCCGCCGCATCGAAGCCAGCTGATATCACCACCAGGTCTGGGTTGAACTCCTTGGCAATCGGCATTACAATCTTTTGAAAAGCTGCCATGTACTCGCCATCTCCCATACCCTGGTCATGCCAGCCGATGTTGATGTTTTTGCCGAGTCCCAATCCACTTCCGCAATTCTCTATGCCTCCATCAGAGGTCATTGGGTTTGGGGGCTTTCCTGGGTAGAAGGCGCCGTTCTGGTATACGTGAAGGGATACGTATAGAACGTTGGGGTCCTGGTAGAAGATGTTTTGGATGCCGTTGCCATGGTGTACATCCCAGTCAAGAATCAGAACCTTTCTGCAGATGTCTGGATAGTCTTGCTGACATACTTTGACGGCAACTGGCACATTGTTGAAGATACAGAAGCCCATGGGAGCGTCAAATTCGGCGTGGTGACCTGGCGGGCGAATGACGGCAAATGCGTTCTTCACCTGACCGGTCACCACATTCTTACATGTCTCGATAGCACCACCTGCGGACAGCAGCGCTGCTGGATGTGACATGCTACCAACATAGAGCGACTCGCGGCCTTGGTCGTACCGCCTGGTCAAGTCTCGGAGTTCTGCAGTGCTAAATTTATCCAAAGCTTCAACCCAATTCAGATGTTCAGGAGCATGTGCAAGACAAATCTCCTCGCGAGTGGCGGGTCGAGCTGGTATCCGCCACATGTATCTTGTCGGGCATTCTTTGATAATCTTGGGAAGCTCTGACTCGGGACCAGTATACACAAGCCCCATCTTCTTGAACGCCTTGAAGATCTCATGAATGCGCCGCGGATCCTCTGGATGATGAGTGTTGGGGCTAAAGTCGGCATTCATGTGCAATTTCATGCGATCGTCGTAGCAGCAGCCTGTCGGCAGCAAACCGCGCCGCCGAAGCTGATCCAGCGCTAGATCCTGAGGCTCAGGGTCACTGTCACCGTAGCTGTTATCCTCCGATGCGGTGTCATCATCATCGATACCATTACTGGGATCCTCGGTTGTTTCATTCGAAGGCTCGGCATCTTTCATGGGAAAATCTTCGCCATCCCTGGCGGTATCTACATCCATCGTGAGATGCGAATACCGAGGATTCGGAATGCGCCGATACCCTGGCTGAAACACCACCGAGTTTTCAAGCAATGAACAACGTATCTGATGAAGCCCCTTGTAGCCTTTACGCTTTCTCTGTTTACAAAGGTCAGCAATTGCTCGCTGGGAAAAGATAACGAAGCGTGGGATGACAATCGAGTTTATCTCAAGGGTGATGAAACCAACGCCAATGTTCCTGCGGTAAACTCGACATGATTCCGAGACCAGGAGTGAAATAATTCAGAGCTAGCACCAGTTCACAAATAATGATTTGACAGGATCTGGGGGTTCCCCCCCTTTGAAGAGCAACCAAAACGTAGCGTTTACAAACACCAGCATGCCACTCACCAAATTCAGGGTCTCTCACCCAGCCACAACAGGGGACTATGGTGCGACGGCACCGAGACGCAACAGCCCACTGCGCTCCAGACGACAGCCTACTGTTTTCGAGAGATAGACATGCAACAGGCGACGTCGGAGACGAGGGTGTGCGGCGTAGCGCCGGTGTTGCGACGTCGAGTGATGGAGATCTGTAGATGCATGCAAGATTGTAGTTTGGCGCAGTATCACGAGGAATGAGATGCAAGAGGCGAAGCTTCAGCTCGTTGGTGGAGGTTTCCGACTGGCTTTTGGCGGGTAAGCGCGCTGGATCTCGTGGCTCCAGTGGGGAAAGCCTTAGCCTTAGTGGAGGGTGAGCCGCCGCGCTGAGTGCACTAACACAACGTCGCCTGTCTTGCTGTCCAGCCAAGGCAAACATCCAAGAATGAGACAGGGCAATGTTTGGTCTTCAGCTGTATATAGCAGGATATGGCCAGGTTGTAATCCTGTGACCGTATCAGCCAGCCACACTGTAAACAGCATCTTTCGCCTTATCTAACACGGCTGTCCATCGCTTAAACGTGAGGTAGTGTCACTGCTACAGTAAGTGTTGATAGCTACATTATACACATGAGTAAGAAACATTTAAGTTAGTCTTCATGAAGAGCTCTAGTCCTTCATGCTACATTTATACTCCTAGGTTCACGGCAGTGAAGAGCTTTGTTCTCGAGATCCCTTGACCGCATGGCTTAACCCCCCTTCCCACCACAAAGTTTAGTACAGTATTCTCCGTGCACCGGCTGCCCGCCCATCTAACCAACTCAGCCTCGTCGACTCGTCCAAATACGATCCATCGTCTCCTCGCGGAGAGTACTGTGATATCGATCGCACAGGTCGGGAATCCAGCGGTATTGACCCATCTGGGCTCGCGTCACCACCAAAGATCAGACGCTCACCGTCACGCTCATCGTCAAAGTCAACAATGCCCCCTGCACTATCCTCCGCAAGACTTGGTCCCCTCTCAGCCCAGCATCTTTCGTCTAAGACACATCTGATGGCAACTTGGATAGACTCTTGATCAAAGGTGAAGTTAGGGTGCGCAAGTCGAGCTTCAGTGATAAGCCGCTCGCGTGAATAGCTATAGATGTTCTCGTAGAAATGCATCAACTCCTTGGGTCCAAGTTTAGCATAAGTCTTAACGATCCGACCCCAGACACTCTGGCTGTTCCAACCAGTCAGGAGAGAGTGTTGGCGGTTAGAAACCTCTATTAGCGGCAGATCATAAGCCTCCTTGAGGGCACGTCAGTAATGATTTGTCAACTGGCTTATGGTGAAACTCACTTGCGACTGGTCTGGGTCAAGGCGAGGACATAGATAGTGAAGAACCACGTCTTTCATGGTTTCAACGAGATCCATCAATTCTAGGAGCTCGCTGGTGGAGTAATGTCGCATCTGGCTGGTCCGGATATCACCCACATACGGTTCTGGCAAACCAATACGAGGCCTTGAGAAGTCGCCATGGAAGTATATTCCATATAGCCACCAGCGGTAGAAGGCTTGGCGAAATCTCTCGGCTTCGTGTGGTCGAAGAAGTCGGCAGTTCTCTGGTTCTTGAAACCATCTCATCTGAGGAAAGCGCTCTGCCCATCTCTCTACCAATCGACAGAGTTTGAGAAGAGGCGCAATGTCCGATTCTGTCAAAACAGTTGGCCTAGAAAGATGATCTAAAACACTCAGCTTCCTAGCCTCTGCGGTTTGGATAAAGGTGACGTGTCCATCTTCGCACGTTGCATGCTTCTCTTTTGACATGGGGGCAAGCATATATCCATGATCTCCTGGAAAACGCTTAAATATGATCCGACGTGGTGTGTACAGCCCTACAGGTGACTTCAAGTCTACCTCCGTAGCGGTGTAAACTTGTAGGAGTTCATCAAATGGGCTGAAGTCCCGAGTTAAAACGGGTAACAGCACAGCTGACTTTCTCTCGAGGAATATCTTATATAGTGACCGATGCGCAGCTGATAGTTGAAAAATGCTGTTCAGATCTAGTAGGTGATAAACGTCCAGAAGAATCTCAACCGGGAGATCCGTCAAACAGGGTGGCGGAGGGTGAGTAAGTGTCATGGTAGTGGTTGCAAATGTTTTCAAGCAGAGGCGCTCTATTGCTTCGAGATGTATCAACAAGCGTTCCGACGTACTTGAAAGTAAGTCAGAAAGACTGAAATCACGGTGCAATGGGTAGCTCTGAGTTTCCAGGAGGAGCGTGTGTCCGTAGCGTCCGCGCAACTGATGATGAAACGAACCCGGCTTCTCTTAAGTACCGACAACTAACGCAGAAAACAATCCTACCCCGTTAGTTTCCAACAAAAACACCATTTGAAGAAACTTACCGGAAGAGTAGGTCATCTTGCTCTGGAAAATGGGTACTTGCGGTATTCGCACCTGCTCCTAATGGCTAACGGTAGTGTGCTTGAAGCTTTGGACGAGGGTATTTACTGTGATTGGTGTACAGAATGATGAATAGCCCAGATGTGAACCAGTTGAGATGGAATGTGAAGGTAAAAGTTGAAGCCTATGACTTCTTTCGATACTTCACGGTGTTGGGCGTTGTGAGCACCGAATAACGTGATGCAGTTTATACTTATCGTCCGGCCGCCCCTGCGTTGGGACTTGAAAAGGCGTAACAAGCGCCCTGGGGCATCAATTGAAGGTTTTTTGATGGTTCCATCGGTGACAACATAAGCATTGCTCGATGCTTCGATGATGATGCGACAAGGTCTGAAGGCGCTGTGAGTGACACTGCGAGTTGCATTGGTCGCGCTTCAACCTAATGCCGAACATTTGCCGAGCACATTGTTAACAACATTAGTAGTAATGAAGCATCACCATGAAGCTTCAACCAATCATTTGTTTTCAGAAGCAGAACACGGAATTATAATGCTTTTGTTCTCTAGTCACCGAAGGGGGAAAAACCAACCCTACACTACAAAATACCTAATAAACTCCAAGACCCCGTTCCGGCATCGATGAACCCAGCAAACCAGAGTACTGACAGGTATCACAAAGTCTAGGCGAACAGCATCTTGGTATCTAGCTCGCTCTTGGGCTGCCGCTGGCCACCATTACTCCGGAGACCGAGATCACCTCTCTTGGACAAACGTCCCATCGTCTGCTCAGCGCGGGCATTGTGCTTTGATGCCTTTGACCTTCGAAGCTCCGAACGCACTTGGTTAGGCGAGACGAACTCTTTGTTCTCGTAGATGATGGGTCCGCCGAAGGAGCCCTCCTGAATGACGATGGGCGTCAGAACGAAGCGAGGTCCGATTTCCACCAAGTTGATCTCGGTATCGCTTCCCACCTTGCCCTTGCTGGTCTTGCTGTCATCCTCATCTCCGTCCTTGCCCGTAGCCTCAACCTCATTGATCTGGTAGTTTCGGATCCAGATCTTACCGTCGGCGATACTGAATGCCATAACGTGATCGATGAAGGGCTTGATTTTTCGGGCACCCTGGGGAACGCCGAACGTGTGCGTAAAAAGCTCCTTGATGACTCGGAAGTGGGCTTGCTTCTCGAAAGCAGCGTCGAAGGATAAAATCGGCCGTGAGCCCTTCAGGCAGTTGCCTGTGAAGTGAAGTTCCTCCATGGTGTGTACTGATTTCGACTTAGCGCCTGCTGGCTAGTTGATGGGAATGCCCGTTATCTTACAGTTCTGGAGATGAAACTTAACCGTAGGGCCGTTAGGCACTTTGCTGAACCAAATGTAGAGATCCTTTCCCTTGCGCGCCTCGAAAAACATGACATTGTTGCAGTTGTAGAGTTCCGCGAGTTCGTTCAGTTCGTAAAGCTTCGTCTTCGAATCGAACTTGGCGTCTTTTCGGCTATGGGGGAGCATAGAAGCAATATCGTTGAGAAGATGACGGTGACTGCGTGCAAGCTTTGTGTTAGATTCGTGCGTCTCAGCTGCCACTTTTCACCGAGTGAAACTTCTTACCGGAAAGTGACGCCGCGAGAAGAGAGGATCAGTACTCTCTGCTTGTTCTTCTTGATGCCATTGCTGGGTGCCTCGACCTTGGGGCCACTCGACTTGGAGATGGACTTGTATACGGACGCCATGGTCGTTATAGGAAATGTCGGTTCGGTATCTCTGGAAATCTCGTTTACAACCTTCTCGAGTGTTTCGCAAGAATTAGGCAAGCGGGCGTGCAGACTTGCGATGATGGGTTCCCAAATTTTTTGGTCGGCAGGCGGATATTCCCCACTACGATAAGCTGCGATAAGCCATCCGTTGGCCTCATCGTCATTGGTGGAGGGAAAGTGGAGTGAAGGAGGTCTCCACATACCGCTGACAGCAACCGCATTGCCAGATAAATACTACGGTAGTCTAGCTCCTGTTATCTTATGGACCAAATAGGAGAATATTGCAGTATAACTTATGCTTCCAAAGGAAAGGAGGGATCATTCAGCCATTTACGTTGTGGTATTTTAATCAACGATGTGTATCCGACACTTGTCATCCTTATTGTTAACACCGAGTTGCAAACCTGCAGTCTAATTGAGGTAATTGAGCATTATCGAATTCATTCAGCTACGTAAGATGACCACGTCGCAGCGATCATTGGACGCATCAACCCAAACCATCATGACAAAAATAACAACATAGAAAAGCTGAAGTAACCGCGCCTTCTGATATCAAAAAAGACGCATCACAATTCCTCGTCTTCTTGGGCCTCTCCTAAATATATGTGACGAGCATTCCCAGGGACAACGAGACGCCTAGTATCCCACACCTATAAAGCCCAGTTCGACACAGTAATAACTTAGCAGCACTTTCCACCCTTAGCAGCATCGTCGTCGGCGGGCTTGCTGAGCGAGATGTTGGTGCCCGCACCTATGGTAGCCTGGGCGCCGTCACCGCTGTCGAGCGCCTTGCTGGATACGATTCGGTAGATTTCTTCATAGTAAGCCACAGGTCAGTAAAGGTCGGGCGTAAGATTCATCTCGGGTGGCAGGGACGTACCAGTCAAAATATTCTGGAATGCAAGCTCGACATTGCTGGCGTCAAGGGCAGAGGTCTCGATGAAGGACAGATGGTTCTCGCCTAGATGATTGTCAATCAGGGACATCCGTCATTCGGTCTCGAGCCAGACGTACTAGCAAATGCCTTGGCCTCCTCAGTAGGCACAGCTCTCAGGTGTCGCAAATCGCTCTTGTTTCCAACCAGCATGATGACGATATTGGCATCGGCGTGGTCCCGCAACTCCTTCAGCCATCGCGTGACATTCTCGTAGGTCTGGTGCTTGCTGATATCGTAGACGAGGAGGGCGCCAACGGCACCACGGTAGTAAGCGGAGGTGATGGCGCGGTATCGCTCTTGGCCAGCGGTATCCCAAATCTGGGCCTTGATCGTCTTTGAGTCGACCTGGATGGATCTAGTGGCAAACTCGACACCGATGGTCGACTTCGAATCTAGGTTGAACTCGTTTCGGGTGAATCGACTCAACAGGTTGGACTTTCCGACACCAGAATCTCCAATCAACACCACTGTGTGATAGTAGGTCAGCAACCAAGGTCGACTAGGGATGCGAATTGCTGTTTTTGGGCATCGCCCAAGGGGGTGACGGCACCTTTAAAGAGAAACTGTACACAGGGGAACCTTGGTCAGCAGCAGATCAGGCGAGCAAGCGCGGGATAGAACAGAGCAACGCACATCGTACTCGTCGTTAGCCATGGCTGCGATGGTGCTTCAGCGAAATCGTGAGATGGTGCTAGGCAAAGGCGAGAGCGCTGGCGCTTGAGAATGGATTAGACGTCGTTGATGTGTAGGATGTGGAGAGGGAGAGAATGCGCGGCTCTGGCGATAGGCGTTCGTCGCACCTTGTCCCGTGCCGAGGGGTAAAGCTTTGTAGGGGTACCTCCTGAGTTAGCTGGAGGCTAAGAACAGGGAGTAAGTGGAGGGAATGCAACCTGGCCCTGGAAGCGACAGTACTACGACTCCAGGCAGTAATGAAACGAATTTCAGTTTGTGAACTATTCATGTACTTATGAAATACCTACTACTTTGTAATATAGCAAGCTGGACAAGGAGCCTGGACAAAGAATCTTAGTTGCAGCGATTGGTTATTCATGACGACTGCCACGCGATGATGCAGTTAATCTTCGTTTGTACAGGTACCTTTGACATGTGCTAAGTTCACGTACTAAGCTTCCAGATGGAAGTAAGCCTTTGTAGGTAACTTATACTATCTACTCTAGAGGGGAGACCAGTAGTCTATTACAGACTATGGTAAGGAACACAGTAACCCGCAGCTTGACCCCTCTACAGACAACATTTATTTCTTTCCCACACCGACCTTGCAGCTTGTTGCAAGATTGAGCCCGAAATGGAATTTTGCTATCGGCTAACATGGGAGTGCATTGTATTTCCTGCGAAGAATGCCAAAAACCCGACCACTTGGTCGCCAACAAGCTTGCACCGATGACTCCTTTTGAAGAATGTTTTAACCGTTTGCACGACCCTGACCCGCAGTTAAGCACCCCTGCTTTCCCCACAGGATTTCACAGGATTTCGTGTCCTTGTTGTAGGTCGCAGCAAAGCTAAAAGTTCTGGTGGTCCGATCTTCGTTTTTGGTGTATCTTCTCATTAGCAAAATAGTGATAACTTCAGATCTCTTTTGGGACAGCATCTACTGGCAGCCGCTGCCACCTGCCTTTGTGGTTTATAGCGTCACGTGGCCGCCAGACAACCCTTGAAAAAAGCCTGTGTCTCAAATTCAAGCGCCAAATAAAACCTTCAAGCCCCAAAGCGCACTAGGTAATAATGTCAACAGACCAACTAAATAGTCAACTAAGTGTTAGCCTTAACCTTTGAAGATCTCAGCTAATGAGTGTCTAGGTTCGACAACCTGCCTTGACACTGCAAGCCGAAACGCCAACGCCTAACTTAAGCTGTCAAGCTTGTTTGTTGAGAACTCCAAGATTTGTTCCTGCCAACCGAATCACCTCTCACCTAACGCCTAGGGATTTTGTGTATTTGCCATTCTTCTCACTAAATTAGATCATATCCTACAGGACAGCTCGGCGCTGTGGGCAAAACGTTTGGCCTGTTGACTCGACGTGCTCACTTCTAAACAGCAGGCCAATAATCAAATCCAGGCGAACTGCTAAATGCTTCTTTTGAGATGAAACAATCCTGAGTTGTGCTTGAATGCGCTACCAAGTAACCACATCACATTTTAAGCGGCGTTGGTCAAAATGGAGGATCTGTTTGGAGATATGATGGTCCAGGACGATCTCGAAACAGCATCCATAGCTTCCAGCGTCCCGCTAAGTTACGAGAGTGATGACGAGTGGGAGGTGGAGAGGGTCATCGCGGATGCTTCAACATCTGATGGACCTAGCTATCTTGTTCAGTGGGTTGGTTTCCCTCTCTATGATGCATCATGGGAACCCAAGACCAACCTAAGTGACGAGCTTCTCGCTGGGTGGGAGCGAGAGAAACGGCACCCAGGGCATGCGGAAAAAGCAGCCAAGGACATCAGGGACTGGCGAAATGCTTGTACCGAAAGGATTCACGGCCAATTCGAGCGCCACGAGGAAAGAAACCGAAAACGCATCCAGCGAGGCTTAGAGCCAACTAGCTGGGGACCTTATACATTGGAGGTAGCTTTGGGACATCTTGAAAATGTGCCTAGGGGGGAAATATCGGAGCTGCTACCTACATCAGGCGAGCTGATTACTCCCATGGATATATCTCTTCCCGCCGATGACAATCCTACTCTCATAAGCAATACCCCAGTATCACTGGGCAGTGATGAGGGCTTATTGTCAGCCCGGGATGAAAATGGAAACAAAGAATCTCAGCAGGAACTTCCTTCAGCGGAACGCCTTCGGCTAATGAAGACCACGGATGACATGCCACAGAGCAAGGAATCACCGATGATCAAAGACACACATGGAAGCGGCTTACGTAGTACTCAGCTACATGAACGACAATCAAAAGAACAGCGCAAGTCTTCGACTACTCATCCAGATACGACTCAACATCGGGCTAGTAATGATCCGTTACTAAAAAAGGCCACCAAAGACGCATCGGATGGAGATTCCAGTCACCATACATCGCGTATAGCATTAACCATAAAACCAAGTAACCGCCCAGCAACCGTTACTAAAAGTCAACCACTTACTGGCACTTTTGGTAACGTCTTCTCTGGGGGCAAACCAATTCGTACGCGACAGACACTAGACGAGGCCATGAAGGACCCTACCAAGGAACCTCAAATACTCAAGCGAAGGCTTCAGTGGATTGCTGAAAAAAGATCACGCGATCGAGACGGCGTAATCGCTCCACCATGCAGTGTATTGAAACATACCAACGCAAAGCTATACCAGAAAGAAACTCACGAGGAAGAAGCAAGCAGTGCTGAGGTCACAACAAGAGACGCAGACTTATCCCCGTTTGACGAAGCACATGAACCTGGAGATGCTAACGTATCTCAAGGTACAGCACTTGGTGATTCTACTGAAAATCTTGCGTCTGATGTGGAGAAGCCGAAAACGAAGAAGAGAAAGTCTGTACATTTCAGCGACGTTATCACGTTCCAAGAGCACGCTGAAACCTCTCCTGAATCGAGCTTATTCATGAACGAACCAGCGGCACTCGATCTTGTCTCGGAAGCCGAAATAGACGCAATCCAGCCAAAAGAAGAAAGTCTCGATGATAGCCTTATTCCTTATAAAGCGTCTGTTCGACTTCCTTTCCTCAACGCCGCGGCCATGGAGGATAGCATTGCCAGAACAACACAGAAATTTGCCAAAAAGGCAAGAATCATCTCAGATATCTCCAATGTCTTCTCTCTCACGTTTGACAAATTGATTCTGAGGCTCCCGCAACCATTGCTTTGTAATATACAAAGCGAGGAAATTCTGAATTTTACACACACCACTATGGGCCCTGACTTCCAATCCATTCAAGGGTGCACAACCCTAGGTTCTGGGGTTCATTGCAGCGGATTTATAACTGGAAGTGGAGGTACTATGAATTTGGATGCTCTTGCCAACCGTCTATCTCTGGGATCCCTGGGTTTACTACACCATTGTGCTAGTTTCTGTCTTGTGATCTTCCCGGCGAATTGCAACGCATGGGATCCAGAGAGCCGTATCTTAGGCGATGGGGATGCAGGAGGTGTCTTGAAATATATCCTCATGGGTCCGAGTGAGCTGCTAAGTCCAGCATTTTTAGCCCCTATCAGAGGGCTGGATGACACAAGGTCGACGGATCAGCTACCCAAGATACGACCAACTGTCTTTCAACAACTCTTGGGGCTGGATTATTATCAACTACTTCCCACCCGCTTCAACGATATCACCCAACACCACTTTTTCTTAGCATTTCCACTGATTGCTGAAATGGATTTTATCTTCTTATTTCACTGGCTGAGGAGCTGCAATCAAGATTGCCGGGTTCTTACAAGCCTTTACCCTGGGCATTGGTCTGCTTTCTCTCAACGTCAACATGACGATGGGGGGGTGATCATCATACACGAAGACGCAATATGGGCTATTCGATCATTTCCCGGGTTCTCTAAAATCCTCCATTCGTCTGATGGCAAGTATAGTTTTTGGATATTCACCAAATCTAAAGGATTGTGTGCGTTATATCCTTCAGGAGATGTAGTTTCTGCCAAAATCGCGGGAGTTCAGCTCCAGCAAGTCTTCCTACCTCGAAGGGTCTATCTTATCACGCCAAGCTTTGTGGTCTCTGAACCAAAACGAGCCTACATCTTCATCAAGTGGTTTTACCAAACATTTATCGCTGGTGACCAAGCTTACCAACGAGGAACTCTTGTCTGCTGTGCGGGATTCGATGATTGGCTTCTCGAGCTCATGGTGGGTAGAGCCACAGAGTACGACACACCTGCATCTGCCACGACCGTTGGAGCTGGACAAAGGCCAAGAGTATGTGCTGAGTTATTCAAGGCGTATGGTTTGATCCGAGAAATAATGAGATTAACAAGCGAGGCTACGGTGAATCCCTTGGTATTTGCGCCAAGTACAATCGATAACAACGATGAGCAAAGCCTCGTCAACTGGTTTGGTTGGTGGTCTATCAAGAATATGGACCAGTACCGCAAGTTTTTCGTCATTGGATCTGCCGGATCTTCGCCTCACAGTATATCACGACACATCAAGCGTCAACGATTTCTGCCGTCGACTAAGGACAGCCCCGACGATGCAAATACAGCTTTCGATCTCCAGGAAACCAATGCTGATAGTTCCATCTCTCATGCCAGCAACATCGCAAGCCCGCCTATCAGTAGAAGAAACCCACATTCATCTCTGCGGGCTCCCAGTCTTCAGGCTGAGGCTTTGACCACAAATCTTGAGGAAATACTCACAAGAGTGAGAATGACTAACAGTCCAATCAACTTCTTCAAGTTTCCGGTATCTTACTGGGACCCAAATATGGCCTGGCATTATGGGGACCCGTATTCTAAGTTCAAAGCAATTCCTTCCTGTTTCCGTTGGTTCTTGAGTTTGACCCCATTTTCGAAGCTAAATACTTGGGCTGCCTTCATGTATACTGTGGACAAGGAATGGAACCCTTCTGCTCCCCGGATAACGAATCCTTCCCGACGTCCTTGGCTTGTGTTCCTACGCCCGGTAAATCTTCACATTAGACCGTGGCGTGCTACAGAGTTGCTTATTTGGGATGCTACACCGAATGCCAAGTTCTTGCGCGACTCTGTTGTCTACGAAGACGATTTGAAAGAGGCGCAACGTGAGACCATCCGGATTGCGCGGGAAGAGAATGCGAAGCGTAATCCGGATTACCCATTGGAACGGGTATGGATTGGTGGGTTTGATGCGTCACTACCTGATATTCCGGACCTGGTCGATGCTACCCTTGAACATATGGCTTTGATCATTGAAGATATTAGGCGATGGCTGCCTGCCCCCGAAAACAAGTTGCACATTAGAGGCTGGAAACCTGTCAGGCCTGGAAGCGCACCGGCCACATTCAGCCCAGAGTCACCGCCATCAGAGGCAATGGATATCGATTTGCCTGAGGAGGAGCTCGGAGAGGACGACGAGCGGGAATTCAGATCAATCTTCCATCCTCCGCGCGCTCTGCACCCGACACGATTCACTAAATGCAAGAACCGGTTCTTCCAGCACACTATGGAATCGCCTGGACAAAGGTCACGCGATTCTGCAGACCATTTCATCAAGTACCCGTTCCTGCCGACAATGACGTGGTACAGGGAGCAAGTAGCAGAGGGTAGAGGGTTTGAACATATTCGCGTCGTTGTATGGCATACCTTCTTCGACTTATATGATATCCCGAAGAGCTAAGAAACAAACAAAAAGCGGTGTCTTTAATTATGAGATAGGATCGACTTTAATAACCTATTGCCAACTCCGAGCACTCACATCTCCTGATTGATTGGCCATTTTGAGTCTCGCGCGCTGCTATCGGGTATCGTATAAACCTAGTATGCAGAATATCTCAAGAACAATGTGAAGGCTTCCAAAACAGTTCAATTACGCTGTGGCAGTGACACAGGATAAGACGTGTGCAAATCCTACATGTCCAATCTACTTTGCCGTAGATGGGAAGTTGCGAGTACTAAGGAACACACCCTTTATCCTTCTTATATTATCCCTCACCTTGCGAATTTCATCCTCTGGTTCTGGCTTCCGGTTTCGGCCATATATGTCATATCCAGGTTGCTGGTCTGTTCCCGCAACGTATGTCAGAGCATCAAGGTTATCTCGGAAAACGTCAATGACGGACTTGACACCATCCATATCTTCGCTCTGCGACCTCAGCTCGTCTTTCACACCCGCGAGCGACTTGGTCATACCCGCCATCTTCTCGGCATGCCTTCTAGCAAGCTCATCACCCTCCGGAGCCTTGGGTGGGTCTGGTAGCTGCGGTGCACCGAAGAAGGTTGTCTGCGTGCCTACATCGCGGTGGAACATCTCGCTCGGATCATCGATCTCGCTTTCAGCACCATCTCCAACTGCTTCATTGCCGGTCTTCTTCTGGACAGGCACATGTGATACAGTTTTCTCAAGTTTCGAAACGAGTACGTTGAGTCTCTCGGCGGCTGTGGTGTGGAATTCGTGACGTGCTACGGTCTGGGCGTCGACCATGGGCGAGAGGATGTATTTACTCGTGCCGTAGAGGATGGCGGAGAGGCCGGTGAAAGCGTAGAGGGTGTCGATAAGGCGGGAGGTTGTGACAAGCGGTGGTGGTCGGGCGGGCTTGGCGATGAATTCGGGGTATGTTACGATGGGTGGGCGGTCGGTTTGTGGAGGAAGGGTTGATGTTGATGTTGAGCTTTGAGGTGTGGCAAAGAGGGAGGATGAAGTTGAAGATGTCGGCTCGACGGAGGATTTTGAAGGTATGTCTACATTTGATTCGGTCTGGATCTTATAAGCACTTAGATATCAAAGGGTCAAGTATAGACAAACCTCTGAAGCTGTGGCACTCTTACTACCAAGAAGCCTTTCGATGTCTTCATCTCGTATACCCTTCGCTTTCAGGAAAGCCACCTTCTTCTCCCTAGGCTCAACTCTCACGTTGTCATTATCGAGAAACCGTCGCGCGACTTCGAGTGCGTCCTCCGCAGGCGCAGCAGCCTCGTCCTCTTTCGTGATAGGCGCCGTGGGTGCGGAAGGTGTGGATGTTGTCGTTTCGGAGCGCGTAGCCGTAGGATTGCTACCGCTATGCTCGGCGCGTTGCCAGCTCGGGACGGAGGGCCGCTCGGGACGAGGATCGGAGTTGCTCATTATTGACTTGCTTTCTGGAAATCGCTCGCAAGTCACCTGAATGGAATACGGAGGGTAGAGGTTGATGGTGGTTGATGGCCGATGTCGTAACGGCTGAGGCTCGGTAGGCAATGGCACATGCCTCGGCAGAGGCGTCCGGTCCGTTGGTCGGTCACTGACGTCGGCTAACGGTAGATGGACGAATGCCGTATTTGTCCAATATCGTAAGCTTGGCACCATAAATCAGTAACAAATTCATTCCGCTTAATGAGGAGGTATAGAGATATCCCTTGAGTAATGGAAGGTAACTTATTTCGCAATGGGACTTTTTTGCAGCCACGACGGCAATAATTTGCTATGGTGCAATCAGTCGAGAAGCTCCGTCTTAGACGGTAATTAAACGGCTAAACGGTAGGCTCAGTGACGATAACGGTGCATTATTGGATGGCGCTGCGAAGTCAGATCTGGACAGTCTCCCTAGATTAAATTGATTGAGCACCAAAAAAACCCATCGTTGCGCCGATCACGAAACGACAGTTGAAGGTGCTCCGTGAGATATTGAATCTTCAAGACTTCGGTAAATCATACTTGATCACCTGCAGTCGAGGTTGCGCGGCTTTGAGAAGTCGTTCCCAGTATTGCGGTCAGGGTCATCTACTCAGCGACCTCATCACGGACAACGTTCGTACTTATCGACACTGTTATTGCCCCTACGTCCGCCGCTGACATGTCAGAGCAGAGACTCGTCCTTGTGAAAGCTCGACTGAGTGAAGGCAATTGCAAATTGCGCCAGCAGGGTGATACCACTATATCGCGAAGGTTGCGCAGTTACGAGCAGTGCGAGCGCAATAAGCCTGCCTTCATGGGACTTTAGAAAAACTTGAAGTTTCTTCGAAGACAACCAAGCTCGAATTCCCTTCATTCAGGTTCAGCGATATTCAACTTGTGGGATCTTCACGTTGCACATCGGCTTCAGCCAGTATCTGTTATAGGTGAGTTTTGCCCTTTTTTCTTCTTCCCCTTTGCTTCCCAGCTACTGCTTGAACGACCAACCAACCATGATTGACAACTCAATCGCGTGTCTCATTTGCCACCGACAATTCGGATTGGAGTCCTTGCCGAGTGGAATGGATCCTCGTTTTGCGTGCGATCAACAACTGGATACCTGTCTATGGTGTGGCGTTGGACATAATAGCAGCCGCTACATATAGACGATGAAGACCGAATGACAGGCTGGTTGTCTCAAGATCAGGATCTTGTAATGCTCGAGTAACCGATTGAACGTGGTTCTATCATTATTTTGCAATCCATTGATTCGTGGCGAGTGCCTCGAGTTGCCTGATGGAGAGGTTGGTTTTTTTATGGTACCCGTTTGGATGCTCTTCTGGTAAGCTGTCAAACGCTACGAGCAGAGGTCCGAATTTCCCCAATGTACAGTAGGATCTGAGAGTTGCGGCAAGCTGTTCCAGGTAACCCGGTACATTGCGAGATAATGCCTGTTGTGGCTGTACCATCCGTCCATCCTGCAGGAACTGAACTTAACCCAGTGGCTGGCTGTATTTTATCTGAAGTTGGCTTTGTACCTTATTAGCCACGTCTCTTTACTTGTTGGCCTGACCCTACGTTATTAACATCCTTATTTCAACCGCACTTCAACCATATTTCGTGTCATCTCTCACACTTCACATTCCGCCCGTTGCCAACTCATTCATCATTCATTGCGATCTCAAGCTCTGGTTTTGAACTTCATTTCATTTAGTTTCATTTGATACGCCTGATCGATCCATTCTCTGTTTCAACAGCCCATCCCCCTTCATCAATCGCACTTGATACACACCCCGCAAGTGCGGCTTCTATAATCATGGCCTCGCGCCCGCGTCGCTCAGCCGCCACCAAGGCCAATGAGGTTATTTCCGTACACGCCAGATGGGCTGACTCTCCCGAAAGAAGCGACCGAGGCAACATGTCATCTAGACGATCTGGACGCACCTCGAGTGTTACTCGCGACCCACCTGATTCTGACGGTGATTCTCACCTCAGTTTGACCGTCAAAGTGCCATCCAACAAGTTACGTCAAATTACCCGAGGCGACAGAGGATTTTCAGGCGGTGAGATTGTCGAGGGCAAGCGAAACCGTGTAGTCAAGAAGAGCTACGTGGTGGAGTCGAGCCCTGAAGAGGACGAGGACGAGGACGAGGACGAGGACGAGGAGGCCGAAATTG
The DNA here is from genome assembly GCA_003693555.1 of Coccinonectria pachysandricola. Classification (NCBI taxonomy): domain Eukaryota; kingdom Fungi; phylum Ascomycota; class Sordariomycetes; order Hypocreales; family Nectriaceae; genus Coccinonectria; species Coccinonectria pachysandricola. The sequence goes on from QUZF01000029.1 coordinate 157,172, forward strand.
AGGTTGGCGAGGAGGAAGACGACGAAGAGGATGAAGAAGATGATGCGGAGGGCGAAGACGCGATGGATATGGATGCCGAGGGCGACATAGAGATGAACATGGCCCCACCTCCGCCCACGATCAAAGTTTCGAAGCCGTCCAGGGCAGCAGCACGTCCCGCAGCGTCAAAAATCATACTGGATGACGACGATGATGATGACGACGACAACAACGACGACGACGATGATGACGACGATGACGAGTTGAGCGACCCTGCGGACAGCGATGAAGGGGAGCAAACACTGGGCTTCGGCGACGAGACCATGAACGACGAAGATGCCGAAGGGGAGGAAATCGAGGTAGCTGGTCAGGAAGGAGATGAGGAAGATGAAGATGAAGACGAGGAAGTAGGCGAAGCAGGCGAAGGAGGAGAAGAGGAGGCAGAGATTGATAGCGAAGACGAAGGCAGTCAAGATGAGGAACTTGACTTGACCAAGATGACCAAGCGCCAGCGTGCGCGGTTTGAGGAAGAACCTCAGCAACACATGAAGCTGTCCGATGGTAAGACGATGCTGAAGAGACTGATTCTTGGCGCAATTGATCTCGCGCTAATTGGATACTACAGAGGTTCAAGCAAAGAAAGTCTTTACGGCAGAAGAGTTATCTATGCGTCGACAAGAAATGGCACGAAGACGTCGCAACCTTAGCGACAAGCGCAACGAAGAAGTCAAAGTATGTTTAATTACTGATCATATACTAGAAAGCACCATGAATGTATGCTGACCGCTTTGACAGATGGAGACTATCAACAAGCTTCTCAAGAAGCAGGCACCCAAAATCAACAAGAAAGCGGCTGCCGCGGCTGCTGCGGCCGATGCACCTCAGAACGAGAGGAACAGGCCAGACCCTATTCTCATCCGATGGGTCAGTAACAAGAGCGGGGTCAAGGTCTCAGTCACGGAAGAAATGCTTGAGAGTCCGGCCGGTGCTGTATTTGGCGGCCATCAAGGTTTGTCATCAGGCAAGATGGTGGAGGAGGTGGCATGAAAGTGAGTTGAGACTGAAGACCTAGGTTTCTGTATTGGTTATTGCTTGTTTCATGGTTCTCTGCTTGGTGCGGTCTAATTTCAAAAGATGAAGGGTCTGTCATTAACTTAAGGTATTAATTAGATAAGGCATTCGATTAGATGGGAAGTTAACAACGACAATCCGGAGGGCTGTGTGACAAATCAACGTCAGGGATCGGACAATGCCCATTGGCTTGCAGGTCAAATGCACGTCTAAGAGGTTTAGAAAAGCTAATAGTATTAAGGATTGTCGGCCTCTCTTGACGTCTGTGTTCTATTGTGCTGCTGCTTCTCTCGGGGGGGACACTGTGCGGCTGTGGCAGCTGGCAGCGGCTGGGGCTTTCCCGCCCAACGGCCCCAGTTCACCTCACCTCCTCCACAAGCTTGACGGATACTACTACCGTAGCATCTGCTATGATACCTAACACATTCAGATGAGAAACCATTACTCGTTTCTGCGCAGTTGAGTGCACGATCTGATTGTCCCTGAACGTTCGTTGACTGCCACGACTCCAAATTTAGCATCGCAGCACTACGCTTGACCTTTCTGCCATCGACTTGACTTTTCTTTAGGTCATTGAGAGCCACGGAAACAAGCATTTCTCCGGACTTTGAATAATCTTAAACCAGCGCGAGATAAAGTTATTACTCCTTAAGACAATAGCGAGAGGCCTAGGCCTACATCGCTGAGTGGCTACATCGAGGATGCAAGGTAAATGGGAAACCCGTATATTGCCCACCCTCATGCCACCACTTCAACTCACTTTTCTGCACTAATTGAACAAACGCTCAGTTAGCCATTCATATCTCGAAGGTTTGAATATGCTCCAAGTACGCACGCATGCTACTGGATCATGTGCCAACTCACCACCGGTTTCACTGCTCGACAGTCACCTTACGCTTTTCTTGTCTCTTCCTCAGAAAATCTACGGCTAACTTTCGACGCGCTACATCTTCGATCTGAACCTTGGTTGATTGAGTCTGAGGGTTCTTCTGCTGATGGCGAGACGATGTATAAAAGAAGGACCCCTGCTCTTGTCGTGCCTTCTCTACTCACTCTTCGACCCCATCAAACCCTTCCAGTCTCTTTTACTCAGGACGATTTTGGATCTATTCCTTCTTCTCCCCAGAACCAGATCAACCCCAACATCTTACACATTATTCTTTGGAACTACTACGTTTCACCATCAAGCTTACGAGTAGTGCACTTGAAATCAAGTCAATCCGTCAAACAAAGACTTGAACCTCAAAGCCTATCTCATTGTACCGCTTATATTTCCCTTCGCATATCCCCATTTCCACTTCTCTTCCCTTCCCCTCTCTCTTGAAGGACACCTCTCTTGTCGTAAAATTACGTTCCTCATTATGGATTCCTTCCCTTCGAACTCTGTCAAGCCCGAGGACTCTGGTATTGGCTGCGGCAACTCTGCCGTCCAACTCACCCGCTGCGGGCAGAGTGGCCAAGACGCTCCTGCTGCCCAGCTCCCTCGACCTCAGAACAACAGTCCGGTGGACAATCATCAAGGTTCGGGCTACCGTTATCACCACTCGTTTCACAATCGGAATATTAACAATAGCATAGACCTTAACTCGATGGATCCTTCACAGCACGTATTCGCGAACAAACAACAGGCTACCAACACGACCCAGGCTTCCCCTGCTCCTCACCATGCCAGTATGAGCCATGTCCAACCAGAAACAATGGGCAGACTTCAGTCTGCCTATTTGGATTGGAATCAATCGGGCAACAAGCATGATCCTCCTACCATGGCTAACAACCAACAGGGCATGCACACGGGCAACACACAGGCTGCAACTATGAGCCATTCTCAACCAGCCAGTATGGTTAAGCCTCAAGGTTCCTCCTCTAATATAAGCCACGGCCAGTCAGTCAACACGCCTCTGGGCTATTCACACTCTGTAAACATGGGTCGGGCTCAAGGTCCCCTCGCCGCGACCTTTAGTCAGAACAGAACCCCGATGGGCCATACCCAGGCCGCCCACGAGCACCACCCTCAACCGCTTTTCAGAACCTACATTCTGGATCCTTCGTATCTCAACAAATGCCAAGTCACCTTGCCAAACATCTTTCTTCCAAGCTTCGAGGGACTTTCACCTAACTCGATAGACAATGCCCGCCTTGAAGGCCTCAGAAGAGCTCTGCTTTTTGGTGCCAAGGTAACCACAGGTGAGATAGAACATGTATTGACTAAAGAGCTGAACTCCAAAGGGACTATATTTGGTCTCCCCCTTTCTCTCGGAGACGATCAGACTCGCCATGCTGCCATCAACCAAGTGCGGACGTCCTTGTCTGCATTGGGTCGTATCCAGCCAGATAATATGCGAGAGTTGTACCATCTGACGAACCGTGCACATATAATTGATCATACTATCCATGATTGTTATCCCAAGTTGTTCAAGCCTCCTTTAGGTGTCAATTCCAAGAAGGGCCGTCATCCAAACAGACCTATCGCTCGCAAGAACGTTGCCACTCCAACTGGTAAGACCAAGACCGACTATATCCTCACTGGTCATAGTCAAAAGCTGGCTCATGGGGAGTGCTCTTACTTGTGCTCTGACATGGAATGGCGAGTCCTTCAGCCGAGTGAATTTGAAAGCGCCAGAGTACGAACTATTGCGATCATGGCCAAATATCACCTAGGTACCTATGAGGAGGCAGCGAAGATGGTCATGACTGACCCGCAGTACGATGTTTATCTTCGACAGTCTGCCGCGGCTGAGGCCCCAGCTATTCAGGGGGCAGCTGTCCTCCCAGCAAAGCGCAAAGCCGCCGCAGACTACGAGGGCGCTACTATGCCCAGGAAGACCAACATCGGTGTGGCTTCGATGTCGTCTCTACGCCAGGAAATCCCGGCTCCTCTAAACTTCCATGGCGAGGAGCTTCCACCCCAGGCAGGAAGTGAGCCTCTAGTGCAGCAGCCAGCTTTCTCTCAGCAGTCATTTTTCTCCCAACAGCCGGTTTTCTCTCAGCGACCAACTCTCTCGCAGCAATCGGGTTCCTCACAGCAGCCATCTTTCTCCCAACAGTCAGCTTTCACTCAACAGCCAGCTTCCTCCCAGCAGTCATTCTTCTCCCAACAGTCGTCTTTCTCCCAGCAGCCGTCTTTCTCCCAGCAATCGAGTTCCTCACAGCAATCAGCTTCTTCGAAGCAATCGGGTCTCCCGGATCCCGAGCTTCAGATCGCTGGCAAGCCCTCCACGTCCCAGCTGGCTTATCAGAACATCCCCTCAAAAGCTTCAACCACGGTTGCAGAGCCGCGGCAGGCTCTTATAGCCCATGTAGACAACCAGCAAGACATGGATGTCTCCGCCAACAGCATCAGCCAAGGCGACGCAGCTCCCATGGAGAAGGACCTTGAAGATGTCGCATATGCTCAGCCGGAGCCGGAGCTGGAACCTGAGCTGGAACCTGAGCTGGAGCCGTTCTCAGAACAAGAGAACATCCTAATTGGGGAGGATGACGTGCCTTTTGGCGGAGACGTAGCCGAGGGGAACCTGTTTGGTCATGAGTGGGCTCAAGATAGCTTACCTGACAACCAAGAGGTCTACTTCGAAAGGCTGCTAGAACCCGTTCAGCAGTATCTCGATGGGGAAGCGACATCAGACAAATAGAAAGCGCGAGTCATTGTGTGTTGAGAACCGCGATCATACTCCAACCTAGGTTTTTCTTTACTAGGTCCACTGTTTGGGCTTGCCTCCCAAGGAGTGCAGAATGATGTGGTTTTGAAGCCTTGAAGATGGAGGACCTTTGGGGGGGGAGAGCTTTGGTGAGTAACAGAGGGGAAGGGAGAAGAAGAGAAAGAGAAGAGGAAGGGGGGGAAGGAGCGGAAAAGAGAGAAAAAGAAGAAAAAGGAAGAAAAGAAAGAAAAGAACAGAAAATCAGTACCTCACTGGCTTGGATATCACCAAGTTGGATCGATTCGTATCGAATCACAGCGAACTGCGAGTGCTTGCTGTTGCCACTACATAAACACTACGGTATTTTAAATCAGTACGTCATGACTAGGAAAATATAAGTACGTAAAATAACGCTCCGTGAATGAAGAAGATGAGTGCCTGTTGGTTATTGGTTATATCCTGGTAGATAGATGAGGGTAGCCCGGCGACGTGAGGATGAGCTGCTTGGTTGATCACGCCAGCATATGTTACCGAATGGAGCTGGCGTTGGTCCTCCTCAAGGTCATACGCACAACTCATCTCGGATGGCGGTAAGGTTCATTTGAATTAACAGCAAGTTGAAGGTGATGTGAACAGGGCAGGGGTCTTCCATGCTGCCAATGAATGTAGGCCAATCAGGTACACCAATTCGTGCCTCGGTTCGTCGCCGTGTTCAACGTACTCCGTATACTATCTAAGTTAGGTATGTACATGTATGTATCCACTGAGTGAAATGGGACATTGGTCTATAAAGGGAGAGGCAGTTGGAGCTGAAAATCTATCTAGACTAGTGTTTAGGGGAATTGTACCACATCTGTGTAAGTATAGTGGCATGCTCGTGTGGAAGAGGAGGAATTACGTTGATTGGTGATGAGGAAGTGTTTGTTTGAGCTGTCAGTTGTCGTGTCACACGCACGACATGCTGCCACTGCCTGCTACACCCTGATATCAGATGGAGATGGGTGGATGGATGGATGGATGGATGGATGGGTGGGTGGACGGACATGCTACTGCAGTCCAGTAGGCTTGCATATTCGTATTGGTACTGTGATCAGTAAAAGCAAGGATTTGCTGCAGGACTGCTTAGAGCCTTGGAACGCCTTGTCACCTGGTAACCATTACGTACGTATCAACTTGGGCTTCAGAGCTCAGAGCCTTGCTTTATTTGGGCAGCAGTTCAGATGATTGAATATGGATGATTTACGGGGCGTCGAGGAGAGGTCTGGAGTCTGTAACAAGGACCATGCTTGTACTGTAGAAATTGATGAGGGTCGGATGTGGATGGGATGGGTTGCAGTCATGAACAAGCCTGGACTGGACATCCTTGTTTCAACTGCCCACTTCCCTTCCTCGTCTGTGCCACCTTCCCCGCCCTTTCTTGTTTTGGGCCAAACCTGCACTGCTGTGGCTGACTGGCTGGCTGTTCATGGTCACAAGCAGAAAAGTCGCTCTTGCCTTACGAAGTCTCGCTTTTTCCCCAGACCGGGGACGGAGGTAATCCGTACCGATACTTCTCTTCCCCTCCTCATCTCTCTGGTTCCTCTCCCCGCCTAGAAAAGAAAAGAGAAGGGGAAAAAAGAGACGCTAGCAAAAATACCAAATTCGACCGCGTGCTCAAGTTGAACAATCGACATCCCACATCTGCCTGTCGTTGTACCCTCTTACTCTGGCAACCTGTACATAGTGCAGTGTGCAGTAGTGCAGTAATAAGGGCGCCTCGCGAAACTTGCTGCGCGCACACGTAACTTGAACGAACAATCGAGGCTTGACCAGAACCAGAGTCACGTCCCACGCTACCCCTACTTCCGACAGTCACCACACCATACCATCAGACGAGGGCCAGACGAGGCCAGACCAATGCCCTTGCTGTTCATCAACCCGCTAGGTTACTGTGCAGCCAGATCTACGGCAGCGCTCCCCTAGACCGGATTGCACCCTGTTGCTCTTCGCGCCGGAAACACTTGTGAGGCTGAGGACAAAGTCTACCGCAGAATTGCTGGTCATGTCGTCGCCGTCGCCGCCGCCAAGCGCGCCTGAAGAGCAGTCGTCCGCTGTCGGATCCATCTGCGGTCGTGGGCTTCCCGTCGGAACTGTTGCTAGCCATGGTGAGTTTCGCCTCTTAGCTTTATCAACTAGGCATGGACTTGGTCGGTTAAGTAATCTACTCTAGAGTAGCCTAGACTAGTAGTCTATGGCCCTCTTGCTTTCCTCCTCAGCTACCATACCATTCATTCTTCCCCGACAACACCATCAAACCACGACATCTTTGCGATTTCCATTCTGTGTCCGTCACATCTCATCTTCATTCTATCCTTCGGCTTCCGCCTTCCCTCTTACGTCGATTACACGCGCAGATTACCGAGCAAGCACAGGTACAAGGACACTTCATTCGAGACAAGTGTGATACTGTCCTGCCTTGCAGCGAGAGTACCGAGATTGAGCAAGCATCGCGCCAACTCTGTACAGCGTCCACGGTGCCTGTACTGACTGCTTGCTGCGCGCGCAAGCCTTCTCGTACGACGGGATCATCGCCCCTGTGTCTCGCAAGTGCAGACTTCTGGGGCTAGAGGCGGCGGCGCCGATCATGTCCTGAGTGAGTCGCATGGCATTTCGAGTACAGAGAGAGTAAGTGAGCGCAAATTCTCGTGACCTCTTGCTGTCCCTGTCCTTGCGGCCTCGCCAAGTCCACCTCACCTCTCACCTCACTTCCCGTCACTTCATGCATCCTTCTTCTCGGTCCTCGTTGGGGTAGTCCTCGACTTCTTGGTCTTGGCTTGCTTCAGTCAGCAATTGCTTCAAGTTGCCTTGCTCACCACAGTAGTTCTCCGCTAGGCGTTAGTCTACCTGGACCCTATTTATACTTCGTCCCTTGTTCTTGCGACGTCACACTGTCTGGGCGCAACGCGCAACGCCAGAGACAAGCCACGATATCCATCACCTGTTTTTTTTTCTCCCTCTTCCTCATCACCCTCTGCGACTCAATCTTCTCCTCTCCATCATCCTTTGATCGGATACACACTTTCTGGCTCACTGTATACCACAGCCGGCAGCACCCTACCCATCTTGCTCGCTTCAAAACTTCACCCTGATCATTCACAAGCCATCTGCTCTTTGACTTTTTCTGGCGCATCGCCACATCCATACTTGACCTCAGTTCCCAAGTTGTTACACCTATGCAACTCTGCCCTACCTTCTCCTTCGAATTGACGGCGAGCAAAAGAGACATCAAGCTTCTGCCGATGGATCACTGCCACTGACTCTCTATCAAGAAGCGCCCTCGCAACTATCCAAGAGCCCGCAAATTACTTCACCAACGGCGGATCATCCCCATCTTCTACCCACTTCCCCGCAATCCGCCGCGACAGCTGCCGACGCATACCCAATACTCAATCGTGAGCCTGAGTCACCATCGCCCCTACAAGTCGGAACAGGGGCCTTACAGGACCCGTCAGAACCCGCCATGATCTTTTCCGAGATTTACAAGAACCCCCGATCCCCCATCGCCAAGCTCCGGCACCATTCCGTCCAGCTACCTACGCCACTTCCCAGTCAAACGCCTGATTGGGTGTCGGAAGAATATGCCGATCTATTAAGCAAGGATAAAGCTAAGCAGAAAGATGCTGTCAAGCGATATTTGGAGGCCAAAGTCAAGAACGATTGGGCATTTCAATGGCCACCTCAATCTGTCGACAACCCATCAACCAGCGTAGCTGATGGCGGCCCTGTTCCAACGTCCACCTCTCGGGCTGCGACACCCGTGATACCCGACAACCCGGAGCCTGTTCAAGATGAAACACGGGAAGACGATGGCTATCAGGTAGACGATGGCCCCGATTCAGACGAAGAGAGCGACGCCGAGTCTACTTACAGTACTGTATCTGAAGATCCCCTTCGTTATCGTCCTCGGTTGGAATGGACTTCGGATTTATCTGACGAGGAGGACGCTCTGCCACGGTCTCCGTTCCGCTTCGATAGCCCAGCTACCGTTGGCTCTGCTATCGAGTCTGCGATCCTAGTCAAGCGATCGAGTCGACGGAAGGCTATTCGAAAGGAGATGGAGTGGAACGTCGGTCTAGCTTGCTTTGAAGCGCGGCGTAATGCATGGACAGGTGCCAGAACGGTTCGAGTGCGCACGAAGCCAGCTTCGCCTCCGCTTTTATCGCCACGCTCTGCTCGTCGATTCTTCCTCCGCCATTCTATGTCGAGCTCACCGCCAGACTCGACGATTCCGTCGCAGATGGCGCAAGGCAGTGAAGGATCCGACGGGTCTAACCTCGCCAAGGGCGACGATAAGGATTTACGCATGTCACAGTCCAAGGACACGAGTCTGTCGACCACTTCAGCTCATCAGAACTATCCCATAGAAACTCTCATCCCCCTCGCGCCACCGCTATTGCCTCCTAATACTACTCTCCGGGCATCGATCACTCCGTCTGTCTATCTGAGCCTTTACGACAAGGTTATCATTCACAACTTACAGCCTTCCTGCCCGATCAACCTTTCCGATATGCTACGTTCGTGCGTTGCCGGCTGGAAACGCGATGGAGAATGGCCTCCGCGATCTACCGTTGTTGCGGCTCCAGCTCCACGGAAGCAAAAGCAAAAGACCAGCTCTACTGCGCCAGAAGGCAGTAAAGCTCGCCGTATGAGCTTTGGCTTACTTAGCCGCGAAAAGCCAGAGGATGGCAATGCCAACCCGAAGGGCATTCGCCGCAGCCTTCAACGCGCCCTTGGCATTTAACCAAAAGACACCCGCGATTAACTGCGAACAAGAACGACGGTCGGATATTTCTTGTGCATCGATTATTTTCCATGCGTCCAACACAAATCCGAAGCTTCGACTTTGTTCTGTCACAGAATAAGCCTTGAGTGACTGTCTGGCAGAACAAGTCTGGGATACATCTCCACTCTCGTTCTCTCCCATCTTCTTCGAGGCAATATACCATCTCAAATCATCCAAAGACTCGTATTTTCTTGGGCGGCTCGAACTCGGGCTTGGAATAAATGATATCCCCGGGATTTACAGCACATTCCAGTTTGACGGAACGACTTTCTTGACATCTTCATTGCTTGGCGCACTGGGTTTACTGGCGAAAGCAACGTGCCAAAGACACGATATGGCATCATCACTGCTGCATCACGAGCGACAGAACGATACATGGTTGGCCTTACATATTTCAGTACATAGGAGTCAAAGATGGGATTGCCACCTATTGGTACACTTGGTAAAAACCTGCCGTAGTAGATTAGCACGCTGCTTCTGCCGAGAATGGGGCCTCGAAACGAATTTAATGCAAAAACGGCCTAAATACAGTTGTTGGTTCGGCATTTTTATGCTTGGTGACATCCCGGGGACTCAGCGCCGAGAGCGAGTTGTAGATGATGGAATAGTTAATTGAGGCTCCCACATCATCCCAACGACATCCAACGAATTAGTACGTGTTGTTTTATCTGTAAAATGAGATGAATAGACATTCTAATGAAATAGATACAAAATCACCAGGCTTGGATAGCGCCGAGGTCTAAGATGTCTACTCTCCCATAGCATCATCCGCAAAGATTAGAGCCTCAGGATCCTTGACGATAAACTCCATCACACCAGCTAGATCCTCCAACAACGCATCAGCGTATCCACCCCACGACTCAATCGTGACAATCTCAAGCGTCAGCTTCTCTCCTGCAATAAATGCCTGGATCTTCCACTCGCGCAAGGGCTCTTCGTGCACATACACCGTCTCCATCCGGCTGCTGGCCGCCTTGAAGTCAAGCGTCTCCACGTGCTCGACGTCTTGGTGCACGACCGTGTCGAACCAGTCCGTCTCGGCAGGCCAATCGGTGCAGAGCTTGACGAGCTCCTTGAGACCGACGCCCTCGTGCGCGGCGCTAGCGATGTGCTGATCCTGTACCGCGTTGAGGAGGTCGGCGACGGTCCAGCCTGTGGGGAACGATACGCGCACAGGAGCGTATTGCCAACATGGGCCCACGACGGCGTCGGCGTTGGGGAAGTCAATGTTGCGGCCGCTGACGACTTCGCCAAACGTGACGTCCCGCGTCGAGAGGCGACGGGCCAGGCAGAGTGCCCATGCGGCGGTGGGTAGGGTGGCAGGCGTCATGTCCTTTGAGCGAGATGAGATGTCGACCGTCCTCTGGATAGCGTAGTGGTTCTTGCGAACAGGTTCGATATCAGGTCTGAGGATGCTGATGGATGAGCCAGCCAGGAGTTCCTTCCAGTATGCGATGGAGTTGGGAATGTTTTCGCGGAGGACGTGGCCTACGTAGGAGGAGAAAGGGATGAGGTCCTGCGTGGGCTTGCCCTCGTACAATGAAGAGAGCTGGCGGAGAATGAGAGGTAAGCAAATCTCGTCGTACTGTGCGTGTGAGATGCGGAAGATCAGGCAAGCCTTGTTGTCGGAGCCCTCGACCAGAAACCATTTGACGAAAACAGAGCCGAGAGGCATCTTGGTCAAGACGTCAAGCTGAGTGAGCTGCTTGGCGAAGACTTCTACCTCGCCATCGATCTCGTAGTGCACGAATTCAGCTTCGAGGTCATCAACCACCACCCCGTATCCCTGGCCTTCATGGCTGACGAAGACTGTGCGCAGTATCTCGTTGCGGGCAACAAGCTCGCGGCAGCTATCCATGAGACGCGGGCGATCAACGGCCGAGTCAAAGTACATTAGCTCGTAACGCGTCGAGAAACGAGGAATCTCGACGGTACCCTTGACAGCGACTTCTTGTAGAGGGCGAGCGGGAACAACGTTTGAGACCTTCCACTCGCGGTTGGCAAGCTGGGGACGCACAACTTGCTCGACAAAGCTCGCGGTATCTTTCGTGTCCAGGAGGGAGAAAGCAGGAAGGGCCTCAACGGCTTGAGGAGCTATCTCCGTCTCCTCCATCACGTTGGCCATATCGTAGAGCGATCGTTTCTGAAAGATCTGCACGACAGACAGCTTGGCGCCTGCAAGACGGGCCTCTGAGACAAGCTTCATGGCAGCAATAGAATCGCCGCCTCGCAAGAAGAAGCTGTCATTGAGGCCAATATCTTCCTCCGGAATGCGAAGCACACGACTCCAAAGGCCGCGAAGCTTCCTCTGCTTACGAGATGTGGCGGATACGCGCTTGACAGGACGGCGCTGGGTGAGACCCGTAGCGTTGGTCTTGGTGTTGGGGTCAGGGAGCTCGATATTGCCGTCGGCGTTGAACTTGGCGAATCTGCCGGTCTTGTAAAGTCTGCCGGCCAGGGACGAGACCTCTTCGCCGTGAATAGTGCTTAGCCACGCAGGCTTTTCAAGAATTGTGTGCTCGAGTTCCGCAGTGCTGCGGACGACAAGTTCACCCAACCCACCCTTGGGGAGGATGCGGTTTGCATCGTGAGAATCGACAATGTAAGCAGCCTCGCTACCGTTGTACTCCTTGACAATCTTGTCCTCGGCAGACTTCTCTACCATCTCCTTGATGTCGCTGACGTTATCATCGGTCAGGTACGTAAGTTGACCGAGAGTCGAAAGAGCCTTCTCAGAAAGCTGCTGGGCCGTTTGCTTGAGCTGGCCCAAGACCTTCTCCATGATCGGCTTCTTCACACAATTGGAGTCGAAGCTAGCCATGATAAGGAATCCCTTGGGATCGATAGAGCACACCAGCATCAGAGCATAAGTGTTGAACTTGAGAGCCTCCTGAGCAGCTTCATCATCGCCAGCAGGGACGAGTCGGTTCGCAGGCAGATCCTCGCCTGATTGTTCCTCGCCTGCAGTGCTGGGGTGCAGAACGAGACCAGTCCGCAACTCGCACGCTTCAAGTGCATCGGGGCTGACACGACGAATGTGCTGCAGACCGTAGTGCTCATGGGGAATGTTGGACACTGTCTGTTCCTGGACCTCCTGAAGGTACTCGGAAACGGGAGTATCGTAGTCGACCTGAACGCGGATCGGGACGGTGGTAATCATGGGACCCTCGATCTCCTCCGCGCCTACAATGGGGGCGTTTCGGCCGGTGAGGGTCTCACCAAAAACCACGTCTCCGCTGTTGATGTATTGCGAAACGACAAGTGCCCAAGCCGCACGGATGACGGTGGCTGTGGTCGAGTTGACGGGGGCGCGCTCGATAGGTACATATACCTCCAGCAGCGAGTCGGCAGCAGTCTGGTAACCAGTCCAGGGCAGTGGAGGGAACTGAGGACCGTTGGCACCGTCAAGACGCTCCCGCCAATGCTGCTCTGAGGCATCACGGTCCATGTCGTTCAGAAACTTGATGAAGTGCTTGAACTCCGCAGGTCGGCTGAGCGTCTGGTCGTGATAGGCCTTGTTGACACGTTCCACAATCAGAGGCATCGCCCAACCATCGTAAAGGGCGTGATGCATGGTCAGAACAAAACTAGCAGTGCCATTACCATTGTTGAGCACGGCATATCGAACCAAGGGCTTGCCTAAATCCATGGCCTCATCTCGATCGCGAACGAGATACTCGCTAAGATCAGAACCAGCGTAGTATTCCAACTTTCCCTTCACGACAACTTGGTTCAAGCCACGGCCAGATGCCTGAATAATCCTCGTTCGCAGAATGGGACAGTCCAGCTGAGCCACGTCGAATGCTTGGATGAGCTTCTGGGCAGTCTCGATGTTGGGCAGTTCAACGACTCGCTGCGCAACGTAGGCCTCCTTGACCTTGGCTGAGAGTGCCATAAGGGCCTCCTGGAGCGGTGTGCAGGGGTATACGTCCTCAACACGGTCCGTATCTATATCACAAAGCTCAGCGGCCTCGGTTCGAGCAGCTTCGGGAGTCCAATCCGTGTCAAGAAGAGAGAAGGGAAGGATCTCTTTTTGAGACGTTTCAGATATCTTGACAGTCTTCAGAGCCATGTCGCTGAACGTTGTGTTGGAAAAGATGTCGGCAACAGTCAGCGTCAGACCCTCCTCGCGAGCAGAAGCGACAAGCTTCATAGCTCGAAGCGAATCTCCACCGACGCCAAAGAAGTTGCTCTGTCGGTAGATCTTGACCTCTGGACCAAGCACCTTGTTCCAGGCTCGCTGCAGCTGCAGCTCCATCTCCGTCGCGGGTTCCTCTTGCTGGCCCTCAGGAACCTGCATGCTGCCGAACTTCTCACGCGGGATCGAATTGCCAATCTCACGAAGCTTTTTGCGGTCCGTCTTACCAGACACCAGCGAGGGCATGTTTTGCAGGGTGATGAACGCAGCTGGAACCATGTACCTAGGCACTTTGGCGCCCAGCGTAGTATCAATCGCAGCGAGTGCGGTGTTGAGCTCAGCTGACGGCTCGGTAAAGATCTCATCGGCACCCTCAGCCGGCCTGCCGGAACCGGGCTCAACGAGGAAGGCTACCAGGGTGGGAGCGCCATTCTGGGGCTTGATCACTTCAGCAGCGACCTTGACTCGTGGAGGTAGACATTCGCGAATGTGGTGCTCGACCTCGGCAAGCTCGACACGCTGTCCTCGAAGCTTGACCTGCTGATCCTTCCGACCGACAAATTCGATGGAGTTGGGGTTATTGGACTCGTAACGCACCAGGTCACCAGTCTTATACAAGCGGCCGTGACGACCTGGAATATCACCGTGTCCAGCAGTTAGCCATGTTGGATCTTCAATGTAGACCTCCGCCGTCTTCTCGGGCTCTCCAAGGTAACCGAGACCGACAACAGGGCCCTCCATGATCAGCTCGCCGACACCGCCAACGGGTGTCAAGCGGTTGTGGTCATCGGGGTCGACGATCCAAGTAACACCTCCTACACCTTTGCCAATACCCGTTGAGATATGGAGAGTATTGTTGATGGTGCAGCCGACAGTACATTCCGAAGGACCATATGCAATGATGAGGAACACATGCTTGCTCCAAGCCGCGGCATCGCTAGCTGCAACGGACTCGCCACCCAAACCAAGAACATCGAGCGAGGGGATGATATCCGGGTCGAGGACTCGTGCGACCGATGGCGTAAGGTGTACCATGTTGGCTCTGCTTTCTCTGATGGCTCCGCTAAGATCATTCATGCGACCCTCGTCCGAAGGCACGCACACACAACCTCCGTTGGAGAGAGTGCACAACATGCAATCGATGCTTACATCGAAGGCGTACGAGGGGAAATCAAAGCATCGAGTTGTAGAATTGTACCCGATGAGACCAGCTCGGGGAATAGCTCCGCTGGTGTAATTCTCGTGAGAAATGACAACACCCTTCGGCTTGCCTGTACTTCCAGAAGTAAAGATGATGTACATGGGCGATGAGGCGGGGACCTTGGGTAGGGGATGTGTTGAGAGATCAGGGGTGCCACTGAAGAAATCGCGAGACACGGCGAGGACTTGGCCGCCGTTGGCGATCTTCTTACCCAGCTGGCTCTGGGCTACTGACGTGATCACCAGCTTAGCGCCAGTCTGCTCGACAATCGTTTGTAGTCGCGCTTCGGGCTGGCTGGGATCTGTAAGTGAGAAGGTAGCGCCAGCCTTCATGACGCCTAGGAGAGACACTACAGCCCACATCGACTTCTCAAAGCATAGAGGTACTCTCGTCCCGACGTCCACTCCCTGGGATCGTAGATGCCGCGCCAGGGTAGTGGAGAGCTCATCGAGCTCCCTGTAGGTGAGCGTGCCGTCCCACGATTGCACGGCGAGGGCATCTGGTTGATTCTGGGCAATTTCGGAGATGATGTCCTGCATGCAGCGCTCAATCATAGGTGGCATGTCCTTGTTCCATTCCCATATTTGTTTGAGGTCATCGCCAGTGGCGCCAACGAGATCTTTTAACCGGCGGTCGGGGTTCTCGAGAACAGTTTTGAGAACGTAAATGAAGTTGCTAACTTCTTCATCAACGTCACTTGATTCCGAGGAATGGCGACCTGTGACCTCCAAGGCTTTGTCGGTTACGGAGACTTCGAGGTATAGTGACTGCATGCACCTATTAGTATTTAATATGCCATAGATGCTCAGGTGAAGGCACTTACACCTTCTTCTCCCTTCTGCGCACTCTCCGTCTTCATCAGATCCGGACGAGGGCCAAAGAAAAGCTTGGATCCATCGGTTGGCGTATGTGGCGACGTTTCTTGCCCTTTGAGATCTTCAAGCGCCTCTGATGTAGTGTTCTCAAGCTTTAGCGAGGCGTTGTCCAAGTGGAACGACTGTCGCTGGATACTGCCATCAGGGAGAATGTAACCCCAGTCATAGCTGCTCGGTGTCCCTGGGGTAATAGGACTTCCAAGGAGTTCCTTCGTGGGTGAAGCGCAAGAGAGAGTCCATGCCAGCAGGAGCTCGTTTTGGAAAGCTGCAGGGTCGCGGGCCATGGCGGGATTGGTTCCCAGAGGGATGCTCTTGTGAGCAAAAGAGGATTTGGATCTCAAGGCGCCAGCATCGTTGCGAGCCTCGTAGCTGGAGGGGATCGCAGCTCCGCCACCGTTTCCGTCTATGGTACGCATTGCGACTCTTCAGAAAAGAAGTCGTCTGTATGAGACAAGGTAGTGGAGGTTGAAAAGAAAGGAAAGCACTGAAGTTGGGTATGACGACGAGGAAATTGGAAAGCAACGGGTATCGTGAAGTAAGTGATCTAGAGCAAAGGCCAATGCTACGCTCTCAAGACCGTACTATGTAGGCAAGTCATTGTGAATATGAATGAATGGCAGAGAACTTGATCCTCGAGGAGTAGAGAGTCGCCCACTTTCGAACGCCCAAGCGCATTCCGCTGCAAGACGAGAGGTCCCCAGCATGATTAGCTTGTGACATTAGCATCATGACCGTTACTCCGGAGTAGAATGGAGTGCTTTCCTGTTTGAGTCACGGCCATGGAAGGCAAGGGTAGCGCATTCGTACAGCATGTACCTGGTGCTGTACTCTGTATAGTACCGCAGAGCGTTTTCTTAGGACCACATGAAGGTTCCATAAAATTGCGCCGGCGTAGTCGACTCGCCCCCCATCAGGATCCCTACCTCTCGGTGTAGATGGGGTGTAGTGGATGAGATGGGACTTGGTAAGTACAGAGGGGTGACAGGGAATGGGTCGCATCAGATAATTTTGTTGAAGTCCCACGATGGCAGATGTGCAGCATTTAGCGGGACCCACGAGGGTTAGTCGAAGAATGGATGGACTGGGTGGTTCGGTTTCCGCCTGGTTTTCTTCGGAGACAAGAAGATCAGATAATTTTTGGCGGGACTAATCGCAGAAAGGGTGGGATAGCCATTCGAGGTATTTTTGCAACCCTTTGCAGATCCTTGACACATCCGACTGTTCCGTAACCAGCCAACTAACTCTTCGATCACGGCACGGAGTGAGGTCGACGAGTTAACGTCAACCTCCCACGTCTGATGGATGAATGGACGAAGCGTTCGAGAAGCGTCTGCAAGTTCATCGGAAGCTTTGCGGCAGTTATTACTGTCGTACAGCAGATTGCTCCCATCCTTGCGACTCATCAAGATCGGACAACTTCTTCTTTCGTCTAGTTCCCCACCGTCGACCCGACTTTGCCCTAGCCATGATGGGATCTTGGTGCGTCACCTCCCGCACTAGTTCGGCGGAGATGGCGAACCCTAGAACGATGCGTCGTCCTCGAATCTGGATGTGGCCATCCGTCAAGAAGCGTGGCAGACGCGTTGCCACTGCGTCCGAGAGGGAAAATAAAACGCCGCCCATGAGTATGAACATCATGTCTCTTTGCGGCATCGTGCAGCATTCGTTTGGCTTTTTTGATCGATAGTCGTCCTGTTCACACTTCGAGTGTCGAGGATTCAAGCTCTTTGTAACGCTCGATCTTTGGACCACGGGAATACGGCTCATGATCGACTACTCCCAGAGGCTTGTCTAGCGCTGAAGTCTACGTGAGTGACCATGGCTATCAAGTCTTGATGGGGGATTCTCTTGGTTCAGCATTGAAATTCACGCGCCGTCAGTTATCCAGCCACCGTGAATGCCGTCATCAGACTGCCAGAAAATTGGTGGATCGAGGATCGTTCTCCTCTAGCAACGACTCGAACGAGCACTAAAACGTTCGAGGCATGTCCGGTCGGACCTTGAAGCCACGGCATGTCGATCATGAGTTGGAGCACTATTGTCCCAATTTCCAAATACCACATGCCGCATAAAGCTTCGCTTCGCATAGGAGCGACGGAAACCGAGATGCATGATCGTTCAGAAACGAGAACAAAAGACGCAATCCAGCAATAACAGAGGGCGACTTATTACGTATCTGAATCTGCTGCTGGTAGCTTCTAATTTTTACCAGGACAAGGCTTTTCGGGATACTGTCCTTACCATCAACTCGTCTTGGGTTCTGGAGAACACACGCCACTTTCTCTTTTAGGAAGACTCCCGATGGGACACGCAACGGAGAGTAGTTACAGTTACTCTCAGGTGCAGGAGGGGTTTTTTTTTTTTTTTTTTTTTTTTTGAAGCGAAACAGAAGTCCGGCTAGGATCCGACTTCGGCTGTCAGGGCGTGAACCTAGTAGACGACTTAGCAGCAACCTAAACTAGTACGGTAGACTAGTGGACTAGTGGAGGATTCGTTCATCTTATCTGATCATCAGATTAGATACTTCAGGCCTTGTTTCTTTTTCTTTTTTTTGGCCCTTACTTTCCAGGATTTGGAGAACCCGCAACGAGTCGCAGACACTAAATTTTTTAGAGACTGCCGGGGCAAAGCACAGCGCCGAGCTACTAAGGCACCAGAGTGGTGAAGAGATAGAACGGATCAGGACCGCGGCTGCTGATCCCAGTTCGCGAATTGGACAGGGCGAGCGCTAGATGGGGTCAGTGGTCTCAACAGTCCCCTGTACGTAGGTCCTGGAGTAATTGCCGCACCCGGAACACTGCGGCCTTCACTGTGACCCTCGCCTTTCTTTTTCTAGGATGTTGTTTTAATGACGAGCTAGAGGTAAGAGACCGAAAGAACCTGAAGTAACTTAAGGTAACTGCTAGTTGTGGGTCCGGGCGAGAGACAATCAATGGGTGGGTGAGGGTGGATTCTTGGATTCTTGATCGTCGGTTGCGGACGCAAATATGAGCGGTTTGGCTTCCGTGGTGCTAGGAACGAATCGTGCTTTGGCGTCTGGTAGTGTGCGGCTTTGATTATAGCGAAAAGCTGCTTTCTTACCATTCTGCATCACCAAGTTCGTTGTAGCAGTTTGTCGTGCTTCGTTTAATATGACTGCCGAACCCAGAACCATCAAGCCCGAGGCCTCACGGCCGACGGCGCAAAAGCTCTCGATCCTCGAGGGTCCTGTCGATCCGCCGCTCGTTGACTTGACGCTCGGCGAGATGCTCGAGTTGCAGACGTACCAGCATGGCAACCAAGAAGCCATCGTTATCCCTTGGACAGGCGCGCGATGGACGTACAACGAGCTCAACCATCAGAGCTCTTGCTTGTCGCAGGCGCTGCTCGACATGGGCATCGGTGTTGGTGATCGCGTAGGTATCATGGCGGGCAACTGCGAGCAGTACGCCGCTGTATTCTTCGCTGTTGCCAAGATCGGTGCTATTCTGGTCATTCTGAACAACACGTACACAGCCAGCGAGGCCATGTACGGCATTAAGTTTACTGACTGCAAGGTCCTCTTCACGACGCGAAAGATTGGCGCTCGCGTGGACAACTCGCTCTTGCTAGACCAGCTTGAGAACAAGAAGGGATCCCCCAGCGTCGTGATGCTGCGAGGAGAAGAGTCCGGCAAGTACCCAACTTACGATGAGCTCATTCTATCTGGTCGTCGAGGTAGCCACCAGAGATTGTACCGTGCGATGAGCAAGGTGCTACCTCACCAGGTGGTTAACCTTCAATTTACCAGCGGTACAACTGGATTGCCCAAAGCAACCATGCTCACTCATCAGTAAGTGACTTACTCCAGGTGCAGGAAGAGAATCAGAACTGACCTGGTGAAAGCAACCTCGTGAATAACTCGCGCTTCATCGGCGATCGCATGCGCCTCGGTTCGGAAGACATCCTCTGCTGCCCTCCTCCGCTCTTCCACTGCTTTGGCCTCGTTCTTGGTCTCCTCGCCGTTCTCACTCACGGCGGCAAGATCGTCTACCCTGCCGAGGTGTTCGACATTCCTGCCACTCTCAACGCCATATCTGACGAGCGCTGCACGGCCATCCATGGCGTTCCCGCAATGTTCGACTCGCTCTTCCAGGCCAAATGGCCCGAAAAGTTCAACTGCGATGCCCTACGAACTGGAATTATTGCTGGAGCTCCGGTACCTCGGTACTTGATGGAGCTCTTGATCAACCGCTTCGGGATGCACGAGTTCACGAGCAGCTATGGCCTGACAGAAGCATCGCCGACATGCTTCAACGCGTTCACGGACGATGCCATCGACAGGAGGCTCACCACGGTGGGAACACTGATGCCTCACGCCAAGGCGAAGATTGTGGATCGCGAGGGGAATATCTTACCGGTGGGCGCGCGGGGCGAACTGTGTATCGGTGGCTACCAGCTGCAGGCGGGATACTGGAACAACTCAGAGAAGACCAACGAAGCCATGGTGCGGGACGCATCGGGTATCCTGTGGCTCCATACGGGTGACGAAGCCGTCTTTGATGAAGAAGGTTACTGCTCCATTACCGGCCGCTTCAAGGACATCATCATCCGAGGTAAGTTTCCGCCCACTGCCACAGCCACGAACTCGTCACTGATGTCGGAACCATAGGAGGAGAAAACATCTACCCTCTCGAGATTGAAGAGCGTCTCATGGCGCACCCTGCTCTCAAGCGCGCGGTGGTCGTCGGTCTCAAGAACGCCCACTACGGCGAGGTCGTTGGCGCCTTCGTTGAGCTGGCCGAGAACCACCAGACCAAGCCCACTACGCAAGAACTGCGCGACTGGGTGCGTAGACAACTAGGCGGACACAAAGCACCTGCACACGTTTTCTGGTTCGGCGAAGACGGCGTGCCGTCGACCGTGCCGTTAACAGGAAGTGGAAAGGTGCGCAAGTTTGAGATGGCCAAGTTGGGCGATGAGTTGTTGAAGAAGGAGAAGCCTGTTGCCAAGCTGTAGGGGATGATGATCTGCTGTTAGAAGTAGCTACCTAGCCGCAGTACCTCCTTCTCTAGCGTACAGTAGACTACTGTGCTACTACTCTAGACTACAGTAGAGTATTATGGTGCTGGTTAAAAATTGAATGTGAGCGCTGCGCATGTCTTAATTGCAGTTTTAAACAGTACAGAGCATTATGAGCAATGATTCAATCCCAATTATACTGTCATTTATAGAGTTTACTGGAGAGATTCATGCCACTATCTACTACCTACTACAGTAAGTAAGTTGTTCTAGTGACGTGTGACAGGTAAAGAAAGCGCTGACTCAGTAACTAAATTGGTAGCGACTACCATTTTCCAAAAACATCGAATTACATCCATCACCCGGACCGCTCAAACTATCTCATCGCTCCTCTTCAGTTACAGCTTAGGCACAAGACCCAGTCTCATGCCGCCAACAACCTTCTCGTTCTCCGCTAGGGGACACA
Source organism: Coccinonectria pachysandricola (assembly GCA_003693555.1). Taxonomy (NCBI): domain Eukaryota; kingdom Fungi; phylum Ascomycota; class Sordariomycetes; order Hypocreales; family Nectriaceae; genus Coccinonectria; species Coccinonectria pachysandricola. Next base: position 178,339 of record QUZF01000029.1, read on the forward strand.
GCTGGAAGAAGCGCTCACGAGAGCAGCTCACCAGAGCGCTGCGCTTGTGGGGAAGCTCAACAAACTTCTCAATGCCAAATCCGTGGATGAAGTCGTACATGACGACAGTCGCATTGACGTCCTTGGGCTCGCCAACGACGTTCGTAGTACGCGGGTCGTCGAGGTAGAGGTAGTGCATCAGGCTGCTCCACCACGCAGACACGCGGTGGGGGCCCCGGAATCGCACGTCACCGACGAGCGAGTGGCGGCCACGGTCGAAATCGCCAGCATCGAAATAGCCGCCGAGGCGGTCCTCCTGTGGAGTTGTCAGCATGAGAGGTAATGAATAGGGCGGGTAAGGGGGAAAGAATGCGCAGACGTACCTTGGCCCAGTATATCTCAAAGTAGGCAAAGTAGGTATCGTCCCACTTGGCCAGGACGGCAAACTGATGAGGGTCGACGTGCATCTTGCGCAGATACTCGCGGTGCTCGTCCACGGTTCCCGTCTCGTTCCAGCCCTGGGAGACACGGGGGTCGTTCTGCCACTCGTGGAAGAGACGCAGGTGCTCGGAGTTCTCCCAATCCAGCGCAACCATGGAGAAAGTCTCCTTGAGGTGATGAATCCATCGGCTGTAGATGGTCGCTCCTGGCGCGGGCTTGGCCGGTCGGATCGGGTGCAGAGCCTGCTGGTAACGCTCAGGGTCTTGGGGATCGCCAGCCGAGGCGATGGTGATGGTGTTGTGGTACGGCGTCAGAGGGTACGAGCCCAGAGGCTTGTCGGCCGGTAGCGAGCTCGGCGACTCAGCTGGGCACCATAGAGGTCGAGGACCAAAGGGCGAGCCAGCGCCTTGCCAGAAGGTAGCGCGAAGAACGACGACGAGGCTGCCGTCGCTGTTGGTCTCAGGCTGGCGCTGCTCGCGCGCCTTGAGAGGGTGGTCAATCGCCAACAGCACATCCTTTAGCTGCGCGGCCAAGGTCGCGGCGTTGGGACCCTGGAGCTTCAGGCGGAAGGTCTCGATGTTGGTTCGTAGCGTGAAGAGCACGTAGATGAGCAGCCACGCCTGCGCCAACGTAGGCGCGTCCTGGCCGTCCCAGTAGAAGGTGACGCAGGGCGAGCGTTGAGCGCGCGCCCAAGGGCTGTTGTTGGATCCCGGAGGCAACTCTCCACTCTTGAGGGCGACGGGGTCGGTGAAGACGAGACGGTCGTTGTCAAGGTTGAAGGGGAGAGGGTTGGCACTGCTGGGAGAGGACTTGAGAATGAGCTTGTAGAGAGGGCCTTCAGCGTTGACGCCAGCGGGTGCCGAAGCCTTCTGCACGGCATACTCGGCCTGGTACGGGTGCGGGAGCTTGATGTAGGTCTCGTCGGCCGAGACGGCAGAGAAAGAGGGAGGCGTAGCAGCCATTGCGAAGAAATTGATGTGCTGAAGATGTAATTCGGACACCTACGAAGCTATTCACGAGAGTCGGAGGAAGAGGAATAGGTCGAGTTCTTCCGCACTTTCAAGCGGTCGCGGGCCAAGTCGGATGAACCGCCATCTAATCTGATCCGATTTCCATCTCAAGCCTGCGACATGATGCGACAACGGTCCACCGTGTACTCGCCCGGGGGGGCCCTCTTTACTCGGCATTGCAATCCCAGCTTCTTGGTGCCTGCCACGTTACGTATGTGGTTGAGCTAGACAATGCGTCCGGCAGACCCCTTGTGCACATTGTTCGATGATCAACACCGTAGAGGAGGTACAAAGCAGATACAAACGGGTACATCATGACTCCTAATGGCAACTCGACCGAGGGTAGAATGGGGCTTGGTCTCTTCTAGCATATACGTTAGGTCAATAGTGAGCGCACATCATGAATGACTGCCCCACGGCGCGTATATGATGGACTATTCTGTCAACTTTTTCCGTTGGAAAGGCCCATCCTCGTAAATTCATAGTCCAGCCAAGGTTTGAATAGCAATAGTAAGAGAAACTAGAGTCCATATCGAGTAACGGAGCATGAACAGACAAAAGCACATCCAACTTGAGATCAACAGAGTGCGTGTGGCCTCTCAAGTCGGGGTGGGTCGGGGTGGGTCGGGGTTATGAGCAGCGGATCTGATAAGTTTAAGACCGGGCTTACCCCTGGGCTCTCCTACGTAATCACGGCTCGTTCGTTATACACGCCCCCATACCTTCTTCTCCGCACACCGCCGTTCCGTACTCGGATCACGGAGTACTGCCGCATACTGTACGCCCCCCGAAATGACCAAACAGGCCGAGAATGCGTTGTTTTCCCCCCCTGCTTCTTCGTCCCTTTTCACGTTGGACGTCTAACAGGGCATCCTTGTCATGTCACTATCCGCTATGCGTCGGATCAGATAATCGAAAGGGAAGACCCCCAGTGAGGCATTATGGTCTGAGGGCTTTCAGCCGTCTCCTACGCGACCGAGTCGACGCTAGCCGTGAATGGTTCTAGGGCCGATGCGTTTGCTGCGGCTTCTACGGAGTACAGTATGTTGGGTTCCTGGAGGGGAACCATGTGAGCAGAGGACTTTTTGTTCTTACTTGAGAAGTTAGAGGCATGGGCATGAGAAGGAAGAACCTGCTTGAGCATCGGCGGCATACGACTGGCAGGGTGTGGACTTGGAATGCGCCGGTTCTACAGGGCTGTGTAGAATATGTGTGATCTGTGAAGAGTTGATCATGGCTAAAACGGGAGAAACTAACGCACTCGCTGTAGTGCTGTATCTGAAGACTAATGGTATGATTTAGGAGCAGATGAGGGAGACGGAACCAAGCATCAGGATTAGTGAATGCCAGAACAAAATGCAAGACTTCTCGCCATGGGAATGTACTCTGGACATTGTAACGTTAGGGTCGGCTTTTTGATACAAACTCTGGTAGAGAACCCCTATCCTTCGAGGTTTCACAGAACAACACTTACATACCATGCTACAGTATGTAAGTCAACTTGCGTGTGATACACCAGAAGTATAATTCATGAATGGAAAGATAGATAGTGCAAACCCCTGTCTTCGAGATGAATACAGTAAAGATCTCTTCATTCTATGATTTAAGATATGTCTTGTTCATAGCATCACTTCTTGTCTATACTTCAGCCGTCGATCTGGCCAGCCGTGTCATAGAGGTTAACAAGTCATCAGGCGTGTCATGAACTAATCAACAGGCGACTACTTGCTAAATTCACGAAGAAAGTTGAACGTCTTAGTCGAATTAGTATTTCTCCATCGCCAAAAGATTCCATATTTGTTTGGCACGAACTCTCCACGATCACCCATGCAGATGGCTTCAACAGCAAGCCCGGAGGACCCTGTGCTATCCTCGGAGACTTTCGATCTGATAAGCAACGGCCGTCAGTTACACACGTGCTAAAGCCTTTTGAAGGAGCTGTACGCGGGGAGGAGGTACAGTTGGTTCGCTGGCTCGACTGGGCTGTCTCAACCAATAGATTGAAGCAAGTCATTCGATTTATGATCTCACGGCAATGGAAAAAGACAATGACGTGGGTGGTTCTTTTTGAATGCCACTCTATTACTTCCGCCTGTCTCTTCTTCCATCTCCGTGCTCCTTGTTAACAACGCACAAGCTTCGTATGCATCATGTAAAGAATTCGATATCGTACTTATAAACTTGGTTTCTTCAAAGACCATACCCTATTCAAAAACAAATCCTTGCTCTTTTTGCAGGTAAAGATCCTAGGACAGAATATCCTCAGATATCCCTAACCCTACCGTAACGCCGTTTCTCGATTCCATAGCAATGCTCGCCCATTTCTTAAGCCTTCCCAATCTCAGACTTGCGTCCGCCAAGCTGCATGTAGTCCCAGCAAACTAAAAGTCTTACGTTAGCATCAAGCAAACCCACGGTGCAGTAACGTAAGGAGACTTACTCGTCCAGCCAAGATCATCGCGGAAATACGCCTGCGCAACATCCTCGCCCGAAATAGTACCCTGGTCAGGTCCGTACGCAACAGCTGTCTTTCCAACCGCTAGACCAATCATAGGAGGAATGTAGCTGATGCGCTGGTATTGAGCCTCGTGTCCAACGCGGTGGCTCAAGATGCTTTGGTGGATGTTCTGAGCCGTGTAGTGGCCGGTGTGCATAGCGCCGCCGCAGCGCTTGATGCCTGACCATTTGATGATGTCGCCGGCCGCAAAGTGGAACTCGGCATTCGGGGTGCCGGGAGAGAAGTTCATGCTGTACGGGGTGTTATTAGCGCGACTCTAGAGACGGGTGGGTATCTTGATGGGGACCCGGAGGGTCCGTCATGAGACGGGTGAATGGGAAGCCTTACTTGTTCTCAATTTTCACGTAGCCCTCCTCGTCGACGGCAGACGCGGGTAGGTACTCTGATGAGGGAACACTCTTAGAGATGGCCATGGCGACATCGCTAGCAAAGATCTTGTGGCCGTTGGTGAACTCGACCTCGTACTTGACACTGCCATCGTCGGTCTCAACCTTGTTGCTGCTGGCTAGACGGTGGTTCATGAGAACTTCAACACCGCTCTCCTTGAGGAGCTCTAGCGCTTTGTCCTTGGTCTCGTCAGGGAGACCCTCAGAGGACAGGAGCCTGTCTCGCGAGTGCACCAGTGTGACCTTGACATCAGGCTTGACCAATTTGAGTTCAGCCGCCATCTCGATACCGACGGCACCACCGCCAACAATAACGACACCGTGCTTGGCGTTGTGGAAAGTGTTAATCTTCTCACCCATCTCGAGCAGGTATTGTTTGCGGGTGAGAGATTGGGGAACAACGGGCCATACGCGGCGAAGGCCGGTGGCAGCGACGAAGTAGTCGTATTGGTGGGAAGTCTTCTCCTGAGTGCCGTGCTGCGTGACGATAGCGGTCTTGGAGGCTGGGTCGACTGAGGATACTGAACCTTGAACGAACTTGACGTTGGGCTTCTGAAGACCGGGGATATCGGTGAAGTTGACCCAAGCTTTGGATGCATATTCGTGAGAAGCCAGGGCGAGGGGGCTGCCAATGATGTGGTCTAGCAGAAGAGCGTAAGCATGGCTTCTCGACCTCAGATGAACATGGGTTTGGGTCACTTACAGTAGCCATCTCGCTCGTCCACGACGGTTATCTCAACGTCGAGCTGAGGTAGGTCGGGGTGGTGGTTGTAGGGCTGTCCGCTCTGGCGGGGAGTAAGACCCTCGCTCAGATCGAGCAAGTTGACGGCCGTAGCAAGACCAGCATAGCATCCGCCGGCGATGAGGACGCGGATGGCGTGAGATGACTCGGGAACTGAACCCATTGTAGATGCGGCAGTAGATAGAAACCGAGGGGGGAGACGATCAAGCGGCGGTGGCCGGATGTTTCGCGCAAAGAAGGTAAATGGGGATTGGAGAGGAACAGTGAGAGACGAGGGTGAAGTGAGGGCACGCGCAGCGAGAGCACGAGGGACAACGTGAGGTATCTTAGTAAGGATGGAAAGTCTAGAAGGAAGGAAGCAGTTCATGGAGTTGGAGAGGTTCTAAAAAGGAAGAGGTACTATATAGTACGTAATAAGGAAACTTGTTGGGGAGTCTTCCGGGGCTCTGTGCCGGACCATGGGAACTGGCCTATTTCACTGGTGAGGATACTACTAGATAGTAGAGGAGGGGGATCTGATAAGAAGGCGACAGCGGAGCCGGGCCGGACATCGGACAACGGACAACGGACAACGGACAAGGGGTTCCCAGAAAGCTCAAGCATGTGAGACAGAGACGACAAATCCCGGTGTTCGACACCGTATGGAGCCATGACGCAGTGAGCGAACGAGCTCACTCGCGTATTCGGTTCATCTCATCGGACTCCGATAATACCGCTTCCTGCGATTGAGTCTCTGTGGGTGCGGATCAAAAGAGTCCCTTCCCTGCCAAGCTTCCTCGCCTGGAGAGAGGAGGGGGAAGACGGCTTGGGTAATTGATTGTGGCCCAACCCAACACAACGCCCAAGCCTGGCAGATGAAACCTTTGACAAACCAGTGAAGCTGAGGCTCGTCGTGGGGCAGGTTGTCGTCCGAAGGCTCGGCGCACACGCTACAGAGTACCCATGTGGAGTTAAAGTTATCAGATCCGTACCACGCGTCAGACCGTCAAGTTAGTCACTTGTGCAAAGGAAAAGGAGGTGAGGGGGGAGAGTTGAGTAGTTGGACCAGTAAGCATGCAGAGCGTACTGTAGTCAGGGAGTCGACAGGTTGTGGGTCGAGAGAAAACTAATAATAAAAAATTGGTAGAGGCCGCTACGCTACAGGGGGTTGTTCTTTATCAATCAGTCCTTTGGGGTAGAAATCGCATCGCGGACTATGGGAATAGAATCTCGGCCTCGCTAATCGTTTGAGTTGCAAATAACACAAACAGCTCACAGCCCTGTATCGCCGAGAAGCCAGCAGGACAGAGTGCGAAGGTACGTGACGACCCGTGCCTTGAAGGTTGTCCTCAGGGGTAAGTCTTGCTCAGCCACGTACGCGAGTCCTCCGTACAGGCGTACCTATTATGCTGGTACTGTTATAAGTTAGCCCGCCAATGTCAGCCACAAGGCAAATCTGACTAGATCACTCTGAGCCTCCTGCCACTTGTTAATGGTCGCAGCCTGGTGCTCTGCAGCGAACCTTGGTGCCTGGGCCAATCAGAGCGCTCTCCTATGTCATTCCGGGTATGGATCCTGAGGTCGCAAGGCTCCATCGTGCATTTGGTGCAACTCCCCCTGTCGCCTGTCGCCAGTCACGTCGCTTCATATCCTGAAGCTTCGCGTTCCTCTCTGCAAACACAAGAGCATTCGAAGCAAAGTTCTTCAGCTCCTAGACATTCTAGCTGTCTCTGCTCCGTGTGATCTAGTTGCTGGCCCTGGCTTAGGCCATCTGCATCTCACCCAAGCCTGTTCCAGACTCACCACCGGAACTTGCCTTCGTTCATTTTGGGGGCCATTCTAGCACTCAATACGTGTCAACCGTCAACCCCACCAACAACGACAGGTCAGCTAGAAGACGAACCCAGCGAACCGGACCGAACTGGGTCAAAAGGGAGAAGCAGAAGGTGATCGATCGTAAGATATTTCTTTGGCTTGCGGTCTCTGACAGATGCTCTCGCTGTTGCCGTCTACGAAGGATACACCAGTGGCGCCGATACGATAGCGGTAAGCCCCAAGTTGACCGACTGAACCCACACCAAAGTCCTTCACGCTTCCTTGCGCACCCACCACTGTCCGCCATCCGCCATCCGTCACCCGCTTGCCGCCAACATTTCGGCTTTCTCACCCCTCGGTCTTCCCTCCTCTGTTCCTGGTGCTGTCCCTGGAACTGCCGCTACCGCCACACACCGCTCTGGCGACTACGAACATCAACGTCCTACACACCTTGGTGGCCGAGGAGGGACCAGCCCTACCCTACGAGACGATTTGCCAGACTCTCGCAAGGATCCAAAACCAAACTCTCTACGAGGTCGAACAATCGATAGTCGACCGCCGCTCGACGAAGCTGGCCATTACGAGCTTGCTGACTATTCGCCGATCCAGGCCCGCCACGACGCTGCAGAGCGCGAGTCCCGAATACAGGCCTTGAGAAACGAGAAGCGCAGGATCTTGGACGAGCAGGACGAGATGAAGTTTTCCCACAGCATTCAGTTCAACGCAGTGCCGGATTGGGCCGATAAATACATTGCATACAGTAACCTCAAGAAACTGTACGTACTAATGCGCTTTCTGGGCGATTGCTCGATCTAACCCATAACCCCACGCAGTATTTATCAGCTCGAGCAGAGTGCTCATCAGTCACGAGCCGGCGATGCGGAATCTCGACCACTCATCAGCAACGAGGGGCCCGAAGATGTCTTCTCCAGGGCTCTCAATGTAGAGCTGGAAAAGATTTGCACCTTCTATAACTCCAAGGAGGAGGAACTGTTTGAAGAGGTTGAGTCTGTATTGAGAGATGTCGACGAAAGCGCCATCGACGACCGACCTATGCGCCGTCCCTCTTCCACCGACGCACGAAGCAATCTTAATCCTCGATCTCGAAGCCCCCATAGCCGAAGTTCGGACAACGATGATAGTGCTAGTGACGAAGATGAGACGACGGGTTTGACCAGGCGTCGGGGCAGTGGTCGAAGAAGGACTGCACCTCAAATCAAACCCCAACAGTCTCAAGATTTGAGCTTCTCCTCGACAAGGAGGCGGAGCACCGCGGGGGATGAGTATGGCGACCAGAGCATGATGTTCTCCTCGGGCATATTTTCAGCTGGCATTATGCTGAAGAAGCGCCTCAGCAGCCTCTATGTCCATCTGTGCGAGCTCAAATCATACGCCGAGCTTAACCGTACTGGTTTCAGCAAGGTCCTCAAAAAGTTCGACAAGATTCTTGACAAGGAGCTCAAAAACAGCTACATTCAAACCCATGTTGAATCAGCTTATCCTTTCAAGGAAGAAACCAAGCGTGTTTTGGAGGAAAAGACTACCGAGATCGTCAAGGCCTATGCTCACATCGTTACCGCCGGTGATGAGCAGCTGGCTCGCAAGGAATTGCGATCACAGCTCAGAGAACACATCGTCTGGGAAAGGAACACTGTTTGGAGAGATCTCATTGGCATTGAGCGGAGAGCAGAGGCAGCTGGGTTGGGCCAGGCATTGCTAGGTCAGGATCGTCGCGCAGATGCTAAGCGTTTGCAAGGCGATGAGGCGAAAGGTGCGGCTACACGGCGGATACGCACACCCATCGGTAGCTTCTCGCTCCCGCTCTGGCTGGCCAATACTTCGCTACTGACCCTGATTCTCTGTATCGCCATATTCTTTGCTCTTGTATACGCCCCGATTATGGAGAAACCAGAAGAGCAAAATTGTTTGGCCATGCTTGTATTTGTCAGTCTACTGTGGGCAACTGAGGTCAGTCAACTATTCGCAACCGTACTACTCTAGCTGATATGGCGCTGAACTGACAACCATGTAGACCATTCCCCTTTTCGTTACCTCGTTACTAATCCCCTTTCTCTCGGTCTTGCTCAACGTTGTCCGCGATGAGACGCCCAACAGGCCCCATAAGCGACTCAACTCCAAGGACACAACAACGGCTATCTTTGCAGCCATGTGGACTCCTGTCATCATGCTTTTGCTCGGTGGCTTCACTCTGGCCGCTGCCTTGTCCAAGTGCACAATCGACAAGCGACTCGCAACGCTTGTGTTGAGCAAGGCGGGCACCCGGCCTAGGACGGTACTGCTTGCCAACATGTTTGTGGCCGCGTTCGCATCAATGCTCATCAGCAACGTTGCTGCCCCGGTTCTGTGCTATTCCATCATTGAGCCAATGCTGCGAACTCTACCATCAGATTCCAACATGTCCAAGGCCGTCATTATTGGTATCGCGTTAGCATCGAATATTGGCGGCATGCTCTCGCCTATTGCATCACCACAGAACGTCGTGGCTATGGGCATTATGCAACCTGCACCTACATGGCTGCAGTGGTTCTTCATCGTTATTCCTGTTGGAGCCGTGTCCATCATTCTCATCTGGCTGCTACTCCTAGTTACGTTCCAGCCTGGCAAGGGCATCACCATCGCCCCAATCCGCCCTGTGAAGGAGAAGTTCACGGGCGTGCAGTGGTTCGTTACCATTGTCTGCATCGCCACGATCGTACTATGGTGCGCGAGTCACCAGCTGGAAGATGTTTTTGGTGACATGGGTGTTATCGCCATCATTCCTATCGTGCTCTTTTTCGGCATTGGTATTCTTACTAAAGAGGATTTCAACAACTTCCCATGGACCATCATCATTCTTGCTGCGGGTGGCTTGTCGCTCGGAAAGGCGGTGAGATCCTCTGGCCTGCTGCACACCTTGGCCGAAATCGTTTCTGTCAAGGTCGAGGGCATGAGCCTGTATGGCGTGCTGGTTGTCTTCTCGGCTCTCATCCTTGTGATTGCCACGTTTATCAGTCACACCGTGGCCGCACTCATCTTCCTACCGCTCGTGTTTGATGTCGGTGCTGTCATGGACCAGCCTCATCCCAACCTGCTCGTCATGGGTGGTGTTCTTATGTGCAGTGCTGCCATGGGCTTGCCCACGAGCGGCTTTCCCAATATGAGTAAGTCTCGATGTTTCAGTTCAACTCTTATCAACTTTTCGCTGACAAACAATAGCTGCAATCATGAAGGAGGATTCGGTTGGGCAGCGCTACTTGCAAGTCAAGCATTTCATCAGCCGCGGTGTGCCAAGCAGCCTGATCACACTTGCCGTAGTAGTCACTCTTGGCTATGGAATCATGCAGGTTGCTGGGCTGGATTAATGTTGCTTATAAGGGACGGGGAGGTTGTGTGTGTAAGGACCGAAGTAACGATCTTGGCTGGTCACCAATCTGGTATTGCTTGGTTGTGAATGTTGGAAATGATAGATTGTGGAAAGTCTGATATGAAGCTTGTTGGTTTAAATACTGTTGGATTGCTTCGCGTTTATAGATGAATGATGGACTTTTCTTCATGGTTGACATATGGTTGTTTTTTTGGTCTCTTACGATCATCGTTAAATCTTACGGGTTGGATGTTTAGGGTACGAATTTGTGCTCTGCGCACGGTACGCACATGGAGCTTTGGCCATGCATTGACGTCGTTGGCCAACGGCGGGCTTGTGCTCAGCATCACCAAACATCCCGCCGCCTTCACTTCTAAACAAAGACTATCCCACACACACACTCTCTCTCTCTACCGACGCAACTTTGGCTTAACATATTCTCGTCCTCGTGCGTGATTGCAGCTTTGTATAGGCTGATGTGCTAAATCCCCTCATAAAAGCATCAGCCTCGAGCTGGTCGGCGCCATGCTCTCCGCCTTCACAGCCCGCCCCATCATCGAGCTGCGGCACCGAGACAAGTCAAAAATCGAGACGATACTCGCATACGGTACGATAATGATATACGGAGCTTCGTCTTGCCGGTATTACACTATCAAAAGGCTAATCCAAATTCGTATCTAGGTGATCGTGTCCTCGTCGGCCTTAACAGCGGTGCCCTTCGAGTCTATCGCCTAAACGTGCTTCCCGACGATTCTGCCAACGGAGGCGTCCCCCCCAATGATGTCGAAACGAGTACGAGTGTCACTACGACGCCCCCCACGAACGGAGACAGCCCGGCTTCGCGGAGCGGGAAGCCAACAGATCTACTACGGGAGGTCGAAAAGTTCTCGACTCGCGCCATTGATCAGCTCGCTATAATCAAGGAGGCCAACACTATCGTCTCGTTATCCAACTACCATGTCTCCATTTACGACTTATCAACGTACGAGCTTATCGAGACTTTGACTCGAACCAAGAATGCTTCGTGCTTCGCCGTTACCTCGAATATCGTCAAGGATGCAGATACAGGCATTCCTGAGATCATCAGCCGCCTGGTAGTTGCGGTGAAGAGGCGGTTGTTGGTGTGGAGCTGGCACGAGAGCGAGTTGGCCGACGATGTGGGAGAAGTGATACTCTCCGAGACCATTCGATCGGTAACGTGGGCGAACGCGACAAAGTTGGTGTGCGGCATGAATGGCGGTTATGTCATGGTTGATGTCGTCACACATAAAATTGAAGAGATCGTCAATCCTGGAACAGGTCCCGCGGCAGGACAGACAAGCCGCTTTGGCGCGATGAGCAGTGCCGGGATGGGTTATATGGGCTTGGGAGGGTATATGCCTAAACCGTTGGCAGCGAAGCTCGGAAAGGGAGAGATGCTGCTGGCAAAGGATATCAATACATTATTCATCGACGATGATGGGAAGTCTCTTGATAAAAGGCAAGTGCCGTGGCAAACGGCTCCAGAGTCAATAGGATATTCTTACCCTTATATTCTGGCGCTGCAACCACCCTCCAAGGGCACACTCGAGATTCGGAACCCTAGCACTTTATCACTTCTTCAGAACATATCACTACCGGGTGCTGCGCAGCTGCATTTTCCGCCTCCCACTGTTAGTCTGGCGCACGCTGGAAAGGGGTTCCATATCTCCAGCGAACGCTGCGTCTGGAAGATGGATGCGACCGATTATGACTCTCAAATCCAGGAGCTTGTGGAAGGCGGTAGATTCGACGAGGCGGTCAGTGTTCTTGAGATGCTCGAGGATGCTCTCCTCAAGGATAAGACAGAGACTCTTCGAGAGGTCCAGATGCTCAAGGCCGAAACCCTCTTTAAGAAGAGACGGTTCCGACAGGCTATGGATCTGTTCCTAGAAGATACTGTCAACGCTCCCCCAGAAAGAGTGTTGAAGCTCTACCCTCCTGAGATCGCAGGAGAGCTGTCTGATTGGCCGGAGCACGGAGAGGAGCAGGCAGAAGAAGCGCCAGGGACGCCGAAGAAAAACGGAACGCGACCAAGTACTCCAGAAACCCAGGTGGAACAGCCCTATCATATGACACCAAGCAGAGGAGCTCTTGCAAAGTTTCTTGGCGGAGGGCACAAGAAGGAGTCCGATGCAGCATCCATAATATCCAAGAAGGAAGAAGACGACATCGCCAGTGTCAAGGAGACCAGTCCCGTTGACGAGCGTTTGCTTAACGAGAAGGAGCTTATGAATGCTGTTCTTGAGCTTAACAGTTATCTTGCTGGGACTCGAGCACGCCTACAGAGGTTCATCGACCCCGTAACAGGAAAACTTCGACAACACAAAGAACAGAGTGGCTCCGAAGAGGATGCCGAAAGGTTCCTTAGAACCACTCTGGACGAATCAGAGCAGAAACGGGAAGAGGAGCTACGCAGCACCTTTCGACTGGTTGACACGACGCTGTTCCGGGCCTACATGTTCTCTCGGCCCACCCTAGCAGGCTCTCTTTTCCGTATCCCCAATTTTTGCGATCCCAACGTGGTGAACGAGAAACTTCTCGAGCACAATCGCTATATGGAACTCGTGGATTTCTTCTACGGCAAGAAGCTCCACAAAGAGGCCTTGGAGTTGTTGCATAGATTTGGGTCTGCAGAGGAAGCTGATGAATCTGCACCAGCGCTACATGGGCCGGATCGAACGATACAGTATCTCAAGGGACTCCCTCCTTCTGAGATTGACCTCGTCTTAGAGCATGCCGAGTGGACTCTGAAAGCAGATCCAGAGCAAGCCCTCGAAATCTTCACTGGCGATACCGAGAACGCAGAGACGTTGCCACGGGACGAAATTGTTGAGTTCTTGCACAGAGTTGATACGAAATTGGAGGGTCGGTATCTGGAACATATCATCAACGAGCTCGAAGACATGACACCTGATATGCACAATCGCTTGGTTGAGCTCTATGTAAAGAACCTGAAGGACATGGAAAGAGGGGAAGAGTGGGAAGCGTTGATGGGACGGTTCGTGACGTTCTTGAGGGAATCGAAGCAGGTATATAGCCTAAGCAAGGCGTTTCAGCTCATTCCACGAGATGGTGAGGACTCAATAATGCTCCTTTCTTTTGTTTTTTGACGCTAACTGGGCTGCAGATGCGGCATTCTACGAGGCTCAGGCTGTTGTACTAAGTAACATGGGCCAGCATAAGCAAGCGCTTGAGATTTATGTTTTCAAGATGAAGGACTACGATAAAGCCGAAGAGTAAGCTGTTACACGAGCATCTTGGAGAGTATCTGCTGACATTTATAGGTACTGCAATCGCGTACATCTGTCAGAAGACGTTGGCCCCTCTTCCAAGCCGAGCGCAACCAACGATGCAGAAGATCCGGAGAAGAGTACACCATCAATTTACCACACTCTGCTCTCTTTGTACCTGCAGCCCTCGCCACCAAACAAACCCAACTTAGAACCAGCCCTCGACCTACTCTCCAAGCATGGCTCCCGTCTACCCGCCACATCCACCCTTGGCCTCATCCCCGACGAGCTCCCCGTGAGATCGCTCGAATCCTATTTCCGTGGTCGCATCCGGTCGGCCAACAGCCTCGTCAACGAATCACGCATCGTGTCGGGTCTGCGTAAGACGGAGAGCATATCCGTTGCCGCAAGGCTGCACCTGGGTGACGACGCGCCTGGCGGGCAAGGTGGGCGCAACAGACACGTTACCATCACAGATGAGCGGCACTGCGTCGTGTGTCACAAGAAGCTCGGTGGTGGTATGCGCATCGGTGGAAGCGTGGTAGCGGTGCTGGCTGATAATACAGTCGTACACTACGGTTGCTTGAGCCGGTTGACGGGCAACAAGGTGGACACCTCGCGAGCGCCGAGCTGGGGCAGGGGATTTTAGAAGTTCGAGGTGAGATGATGCCGTTTTCATGGGCACTGCTCTTGCGCTTCTCCTCCAGCGCTTGGTTGATCTTTTTGCTTCCAAGTTTGATGTTGATTCCAAAGTGTCGCAGGAGGGCAGTGGTGCATCTTGAAATGGGGGTTCCAGCATGATTTTTTAAACATGTTTTCAGCATGATTCCCAATACCCCTTAAATAAAGCAGATGATATAAACGATGTTGACAACGGTGGTGTGCTAGAATACCGTGCCGCACGTGAGTTTTTGCGGTTGAGTTGGCGAGCGTGTTTCAATCCTCCTCTTCTTGTACCTCCTCTCCGTAGTTTTCTTCCTCCTTTGCCTCGTCAACCCCGGGCTTCGAAGCAGCAGCTTTGTCCTCTTCCATACGCGCGGTGAGCTCGCGGTTGATCTCGGCTTGGGTATCGGTCACGGCGACGCGGAGAGCGGACAGGTATTGCATCTTCTCGGCCACAGAAGAGGGTGAGGTGGGGAGTGAGTGAGAAATGGTGAAGGAATCGCTGGTGGGGGAGGCGTAAGAGCCCGTGAGGGTGGGTTGCGTGGCCATTATGACTGCTCGGAGGTGAGAGCGATTGAGAGTTAAAGGGCGTTGCTCAGAGTCAGACGCTAGACCAGACTACGCTCTAGAAATAGAGTAGAGCAGATTAGAGGAGAGGAGAGCAGAGTAGAGTAGAGAAGAGTAGAGAAGAGTAGAGGAGAGCAGGGTAGAAAACTGTTTATTGGTGTTGGAGACGGGAGGTTTGGAGAATGGCGGGGTTGATCAACATGTGATTTGTGGTTTGGTGGAAGTGCTTGGCGCACAGGGGATTGATTGATGGACTACCCTACGTACAGTACTGGGCAGTGCTCGGCGACGCAACTTTGCGACCCCAACCAGCAGCAAGCTGATATCAGTCATTTCTTCTTATCTACCTCGATCAACATCAACCTGTCAACAACTCATAACCTCCTCTCGCAACTGCAACAGAGCGTGCAGCCACCTTTCTCTTTCTCTCATCCAACCTCGAGCCGGCTTCCTCCCTACGATCGACTTGTAACAACCCCTGCTTGCGAATGAGAGCTACGTCCACTGCAGACTTGGGTGTCACTGTAGTTACAGGGACTATCCAGTTCGTCAACAGTACCCCGGCCTTCGCTTCAAGATGTAACAGATGCCCCTTGGACGTATCAAACCACAATGCAACCTATGCGGCCCCCGCCCCGAGGCCAGGGCAGCTTCACGCCCCTCTCGAGCTCCTCATCTCAACCCCTTCAAACTTCAACGACTTCCTTCTCCTCTTCCTCTTCTGCGCGGCCCGCTGTCCGCCGTGTCGACTCGTCTGGCAGCGGAGATAATCCTCGACCGTCCATTTCCATACCAAAGGTCCGTCCCTCGCAGCACCATCAGCAGGGTCAACCACCGACGCCATCCTCGCCGGCGACACCTATATTTGCGCAGTTTGCGTCGCATCCGAACGCGAGCAGCGCGAGTCCGCAACAACAACCACAGCAGCACCAGCAGCACCAGCAGCAGCAACATCATAACTTCTCCCGACCGGCTGGCGTTCGATCTGTGACGCCGGGCTCCGTGCCACAGGTGCCATCGCCAGGACGGGGACACTTGCGCAAGCACTCGAATTCGCAAGGCCATTTTGAGCCTACACTTCCGTCCACGAGCACTTCGAATCTATCATCACACGTGGGAATGGGCCACCATGCTGCGCCATCACCTGCACCCGCTACGGCCGGACTGTCGGCGAGCCAGATCGCTGCGCAGGCGGCAGTAATGTCGCATCAAAACCACATGCACATGCGGCATCGATCGCAGACCGTACCTTTTCCTGGAGAGACTGGCGATGGCATGCGGCGCGGGAGCGGTGGGAGAGGACCTGTAAGTCCGCCCATGTTGAGCCTCACCGAAGCGAGTGCGCCGCGCGATCATGGTTTTGGGCATCCGGGCGGGCATGGTGAACGATCCGGTGGTGGCCACTCATCTGCGGCCACGGCTGCGGCGAATGTCGTGTTTCCTAGATCAGGACAGCCGTCACCAAGAGTATCTCCTCAGCCATATTCGCAACCTCCGCAGCTACCGCATCAACCGCCACCCCCGCCGCCGGCGTCCGAGAAACCACTACCTTCTCTCATCAAGACGGAGAAGTCCAAGGTCAAGCTCTTCTCACGACCAGGAAAGATCGCGATTAAAGGGGATCCGAAAGAGAAACCTTTGCCAAGTCCTGGCAAGATTGGCAATGCTCTGTCGGCTCTACAACGTAGCGGCGGTAACTATAGCAGCACCAGTCTGATCGACCCTAACAACCAATCCTTGTACAGCCTGAACAACTCGTCCTCGGCCACGATTCGACCCATTGAGGCGCAGACTGAGGAGAAGGAGAAGGAGAAGAGCAAGGAAAAGGAAAAGAAACACCACTTCCTATCGCGCCAGAAGCAGAAGCTCAAGGATGAGTATCACCTACCCCTCTCATCGGCTGCCAGTAATTCGCGGCCGACGGATCCTAATGCACCAAATCCTCTCTACAACTTCAACATCCCCGCTAGTCCTGGTCCCAACTCGGCAAGCTTCGCCAAAGCGAAGAAAGACAAGAAACTTGCGGAGCGGGCGGACAACCGTTTGGAGAGCGAGTCGAGCTTCAGCTTACAGAATGAGTGGTCAGGCCCCAGCAGCCTGCCCTCCTTGTCGCAAATATCTTCCATGTACGACCCTGTCGATCCGGGGAAGTTGGGACTACATAACCACATGTCGCTGGACGACGCATGGCCCTATCTTAAGGCCAAGTTGCTAGTCATCTTCGAAGGTGAAGACCTTCGGTTGCCAGTTGAAGACTTCAATAGAGTGGTACAGATGCACATACAGTTTTGCATCCATCGTCGATCGCCAAACATGATGCTCGAGGATTTGCGAGATCTGCTCACCACGGGCTTTGCCTCGCTTGATCGTACCCTGCGCAAGACGTCGGAGGACAGGTTCATCTCGACTCTGGTGGAGCTCTGGATGTTTACCTTCACATCTATCCTGCCATATATGCAGGCCGTCTTCTTACCGCTGGATCTCGAGGTTTCAGGTAGCGGGACTATCATGACGGGAGAGCAGGCGCGCGATTTCTGGGGTGGCGTAATGACGCCTTCGCCATATGATAAGGACAAGCCCATGCGCGTTACGCCAGCAGCGACGGTGCTCGACGTACGGAGACTGGTCCTCATCGCCTACCGCGACATTGTCATCCTCCCACGCTACGATACGCTCAAGACCATATTCTCCCGCCTGTCACTCGAGTTCTTACCCCCTGCAGCATTCGCCTCCCCGCCTACCGAGGCTGCTCTTTCCGCCTCGCCTTCCGAGTCGTTTACCTCCATGGCCCGCCCAGGCACCGCCATGTCCATTGACCCATCCGTTGCCTCTTACAACTCTACTAGCACTACTCTCTTTGGCGACGGCTCCGCCGACGGACGCAGCAGAGCCATCAGCAACGTCAGCTTCGGCAGCCACGCTAGCGACGGTATTCTACGACCGTTTACGCCGTCAACTAACAACGGCAGCATGCCTCCTCCGCCGGCACCCATCGCGGCCGCATCTCTGTCCGGCTCCGTCGGTGGCAGCTCGGCAACACGTGAGCGCGAGCAAAACATACAAGACTCCAAATACGTTACTGAGCTTGTAGGTCGGATGCTACAGTGCATGAGCGTGCTGTCGAGTCTTGGTGGCTCGGTGATGGAGGATACGGATGATGATGGGTATGAGCGCATCATTGAGCTGAGTAAGATGCTCAAGCACAACTGGCTGGGTCGCGGACGGACGGGGAGGAATAGGAGAGGTATTGTAGGAGGAAGGGTGAGGAGGGAAGATCTCAGGGAGGAAGTTCGGGCTGCTTAGTTTAACAACGAGCGAGCTATTGGTGCTGTAGGGTATGCACTGAATCGTTACAGAAAACGGGAAATGGCCCGGGGGTTATGAATACTACGATGTCATGAGCAATAAATCTATCATGGAGAGTACCAATGTTAGCTTGTATTATTCGGGTACAGATTTGACAAGGGTGATGGAAATCTCAAGCTCTAGGGTGAATTGCTCATTATTTGGCCGTGAAGACTGAGCTGGTAAAAAAGCATGTCACGTTCGTGTACAATTTGTCACGTAAAACGAGATTTCAGCGGGGTCACAGAAATAGATAGGTTGAAAGAAAGTGATTTATTGTAAGCCCTCGAAGGGAAATTAAAAGTAAATGCTGATGTCCATGTTATGCCTGCAAATCTTTGTCGAGTTAGCTTGGATCCTCTGACAAAAGGTTTAAAGCAAAAAGTTGAACCATTGTATGTTTAATCAGACATCCAAGGAAGAACATTATACCCTCATCTGTCCCAGAAAAGGCTCTAACGGGACTCAAGTGGAAACTGCGAATGTGTGTGGAAATTTCATCATGAAAACAATGTGTTGCTGGTTCAACTTATGCAGAAAGAAAGAGATGGGCTTACCAGTAATGACACGAGCTTTCGAGGCTGGGTGGTTAGTGAAAAAGTGCAATGCGTAGCAGATATCTGATAATAAACTTGTTAGCAATGCTTCAACACGTTTGAGTCCTGGCAAAGCCGAGGTATGTGTTGTGTAGTCAGACAAAGATACTGGCAAGTAACAGGCCTAGGGCCCGAACAGACTGAATTTCCTCATGGTCGATTCAGTTGGGAAAAGAAGACTTGTTAAACAAGTGTCATCATGAAATGGGAAGAGGGGATGGTGGTTGATGCGAATGCAAAGGCGCAAAGGAGCGAGGAAGTCTTACCAGAAGATTTGCTGATGCGAGTCAAAACATGTATCCAGCTTCTCTTCTAACTACAATGCCGACGATTGCGTTGCACTCCAAAGTTAAGCTGCTCTGAATCAAGAGCAGCTCGGTTTCGGGTAGGACAGACGAAGTCGTAGCATTGCAGCTAGAAGAGGTGAAGTTGGAATGATGTTTTGCTGAGTGAAGAAAGTTCTGCGGCTCAAGAAAAAACGAAGATATTGCCAGACAGTGTTAGCAAAATTTTCGAGTGATGCGGCACTGTATCAAATTCACGTGACCTGGGGTCCACCCGTTACGGGGTCGCAACACGCTTCGAGTACCGCGCCGCGATAAATGCATAGCGGTATCTTGCCCTGGCCAGGCTCTCGAAGGCGATCGTAGACATGACGGGCGATGGTGCAACATTGGCTCGTAGGAGATGGTCACGAACAAGAGACCAAGGTGGCAATTTTATCTGACGTTTAACAAGCTCGAGATTGAAGTGAAACGTCTGAGTGAGGCTGCTCACCAGTGAGCGCGGAGGGGGCAGAAGACAGCTGGCCTGCGTCGACAACCTCAGAAATACGACGCAACAGGAATCCATTGGGCAGCACTAACCCCACCGAAGAGAGAGAAGGTCCTTGACTCTCCAGCCATCGAGCTTGCATGACAAATTTAAGCATACAGGGTCTCTGCTCTGGAAAGGCGGTAGCTGCATGATTCATTTTCATCGCGAACCGCTTCTAGAAAGAATACCGATACGGCATAACT